>VZTN01030916.1:61128-99370 GCA_013400515.1 Erpornis zantholeuca
CCATCCATCCATCCATCCATCCATCCATCCATCCCTCCCTCCCTCCATCCATCCCTCCATCCATCCATCCACTCATCCATCATTTTCAATAGTCTTCTACGTCCATGTCTAATTCTCCCAGCATTTTCCCCACCTGACTTCCAGGAAGCTTACAGGATACTTCTGTCTAGGATCCTGCACAAACCACTTGGATTTCTCCCCTTCCCTCCTCTGCCCACACCATTTTCCAATCACGAGTCAGACCCACAGTCCTGCCAGGCCCTTGGAGGGACCAGCGCGTGCTTTCCGTGCGCTACTCACCACAAACAAATAAACAAATCTCTGCATGACAAGCAGAGTATTGTAGCACAGGCAGAGCAGCTGAGCCAGGGAACTGCAGCAGTGAACTATTGCCCCCTGTGTGTCTGAGGAGGGGTACCTGTGAGTGTTTGGAGACCCAGTGCCGCAGGACGTTGAGCACGCGGTTGGTGGCGGCCCTGCGGATGATGAACTCCTTGTCACACGTGCGCTCCGAGTTGTTGAACCCTGCAAAGAAACAAACCCACACTGGGCTTAGTGGGGGTGGGGAAAGGTAAAACACATTAGGAGGGACTTGGGTAAATGGAAGACTTGTAGAATATTTCTGGGTGGTAAAAGGAAAGGTGCCTGACAGGCAGCGAAATGTGAACATCTAGACCAAAGAAATTCTTCAGCACCAGTGGAACACAGCCTTGCCCATCATTAACACCTCCTGGTGCCTCAGCTTTGAAAGGTGAAGAATGATTGCCTGCACAACTAAATTTCAAGGCCTCCCCTCTGTGTGGAAGAAGTAAAATCAAGTGCATAAAGAAATAAAGGGAAACAAAAACAATTGAAAACAAAGGCAGGGTTGGTTTCTTGGGAGGGATGGAAGAAATTGACAGCAAGGAAAAGGACCAGAACAAAGTAGGCCTGTAATCCAGCAGATTTGAAAACTCAGCATGATTTATAAAAGAGAAACAGGTAAATTTTGGAACTAGTAAAGGACAAGGGGAGGGGAGTAGTTTAAACACAGAGGAGGAAAAGGTCAGCATGAGAAATCTTCCTTCACAAGAGCAGTATTGTACAGGCTCTACTAATCAACACTGTTCAACTAAGTTGTTTGGGTTTTTTACCACTGGGATGACAAGAAAATGGGAAGATATATAGAAGACACATTCATGGACCCAGCTGCCTGAAAATTAAGATTTTCCAGATGCAGCTTTTCTGCACTCATCTCTAATGGACAATTATTTCTCTTTTGGTCAGCAATATTTAGTTATAAAGAAATAGTTTTAGTAACAAACAAGAAACTTTCTCCCTGCATTTGTATTATTGCTTCTCCTTCCATTCTGCTGCAGCTTTATCAAAAATAAAATCTGTAAGCTAAAATGATGATTACATTATTATTTTAATAATAATGAAATCGTTACACTAAACCCCTGAATGTCTTTTAAAAAATGATAACTCTGAGGATATTACTTGAGAAGTTTGCATTTTTCTTAGTTTCTGATAGACTTTCTCTTGCACTGTGCTGCTGTGTATTCCACTCGGTGCAGAGCCCAGGAACAGCTGGGAACACCCTCCCATATGACCAATACTTCACTATTTTTTTGCCATAAAAGCTGCTCGAAAGCCCATGTTTTATTATAAATAGCACGGGCAGATTAAACTTCTATTTATTCTGTGATAAACCCATTGGAGGTATTGTAGAAGCTTGTATTAGTTTGGCTCTATTCTTATAACAGACAATCCAGAAAGTCCAAATTGCTGCTCTGTATTTTTAGCAAGATAAGCAAGACAGGAAGTGTTTAACTGCAGTCTCACATCTTTTACTGTGGGTTAGATCCCAACCCCCAAATGTATTTTCTATCTACACTTAGGTTTCATGGCATGTTACACTGTAGATGGCATCTAAGATTCAATATCAAAGTTTAATATTGAAGCATTTTAAGCAGTTTCATTCCCCATAAAGAGAAAAATAAAGCAAATGTCTGAGGCTTTTCTCAGCAAAAGGTAACACAGGCAACATTTTCTCTGTTAATTTTCTATGCCTTTCACAGTTAACCTAGTGCAGAAGCAATTAGGAATACACATTATAAACTGCTCAATTAGCCACTTAATTGCAGCAATGAAAGTCACAATGAAAATTATATAGTTAAGCAGCAACATCTTTACCAAGGTAACGTTAAGGAAAAGAAGTTTCAGTAAGCTGGAACAAAAAGAGAGAGAAGCCTACAGAGACAGTTTTGAGCAAGCTACAAAAAAAAAGTAAGAAGAAGGAAGGAAAAACTTAAAGCCTCCAGAGATGCTGCAGCAAACCTCTACGGCCCTCAGAATTTCACCAGTTTTTAACAGTAATTAGCTCTTTGCTGAGAACACCTTCAGCCAGATCCATGTTCTCTGTACTCAGTGTCGATGTGTTGAACCAATAAACAGAGAGCTCCAGCTGTGCAAGAGAAGAACTGAGGTGAACACAGATGGCCCCAAACGTCAGGGAGCTGTGCAGAGCCACAAGGTCCCCCTAAGCCTCTTTTTCTCCAGGCTCAGCCCCCCCAGCTCCCTCCACACCTTTATAAATCTGAATGTGCACACTAACAAGTAATTTAATTGGGATTCTGGGTGGACCTGCCCACATCCAGACCCAATGTGAAGTAACCTGAAACACTGCATGGTGAATATCTGTTCCTCTCCTGAAGGAAGCTAGCTTTCCACATTAGAAATACCAGCAATATTTCTAATCATTAATCATCTAAGTGGGCAGCTGCCTCAGTGAGTGCTACTTTCAAGTAATGTTTTTCATCATTATCTGTTGAAATTAATATGTACTGGTTCCACAAATAGTATCTTCACATAATGGTGATGCAGAGATTTTGCCACAGGCTGTCAAACACAAAGGTAACCTGACAGCATTGCTAGTTTCACTGAATTACTTCTTTCAGTATTATTTAATCACTCTGTTCAGGTATTTGTCTTCAGATTGTTATGCAAAAAATCCAGTCTCACCTTCACATGGTTCTTTTGTGCACTTCAATAAAAACCTGATATTTTTACAGCTTCCTCTATCACCAAAGATTAAAAATACAAGTACTGAATAGACATAAATCTGCACATTAAACACTTTAATAGAAAGCCAATATTTTAATGTGCTGGATAGACAGATAAATGTGCACATTAAATTATAACAGTACCTTGTACACAGCTCTTGTTAGGTGAAAGGCCAGAGCAGGTGGCAGTGGGAGGTGTCATTACCTGTTCCATTCAGAAATCCCCAGGAAATGGGTGGCTGCAGCTGGAAGGTGCCAGTGATTCACCTCTGCAGGTGCTGCACCCAGGGCCACATCCCAACGTCCCATCCATGTCAGTGAGAGGCAGAGAGCAGAACCTCTCCTCAAAAGCTGATAACAGCTGCCTCTAGCAAAATCCTGTCCTGCTTTTCCTGGTTCTGCTGGGCTAACCTGACTCTATCAGCAGTTTACATTACTGCACCTTTAAAATCCACCCAATCCCAGGGGAATGTTTGTATCATGGTAAATTTCGCACCCTGTACTTTAAGGGAATTAAACATGCACATTTTATTTTCTATTTCAGTTAAAATGCCAACAACTCTCACTCAGTTACAGCAGCTCTATTCTCTGTGTTTTGTATTTCTGCATCCAATAGAAGGTGTCCCTGCCCATCGCAGGGGGATGTAACAAGATGTCTTTGGAGTTCCTTCCAACCCAAACTATTCTAAGATTAGTCTGAGATCAATACAACAGCACATTTCCTGACCATAGTAATTACCTTGTCCAAAGTTTTGATGGTATAATAACAATAATAATAATAATATCCACTTTTAAGGGTTTCTCTACACAAAGAGAAAGCTGTTCACAAGAGCTAGTGTAAGTTGTTCAGAGTCATGAAGTTACTGGGTCTTGCTCAGCAAAAAGCTTCATTTCAGAAGCAGATTTGATGTGCCAGTCTCAATGAACCACCCTGGAGTCACGCACTGAGGTGTGTTAGCACCCAGCAATGGGATCTGATTGTACTCCAGCCTTTGGGACATCCCAGCAAGCCCTGCAGAGCACCATGGAGGTGAAAGGAGAATATTCAGGGCCCACCCAGCAGATGACAAATAACCAAAACTGATGGATACACCCAAAAGTTGTAGGCCAGCTTCACCACATAGCCTGGCTGGAGTCCTGACAGCCTTGGCTTAGCAAACACCAGTGCTGCTTCCTAACCTGGATAAAGAACAAACACAAACCTCAGGCTTGGGGCACAGCAGTTTTCATCCACAGATTAAAACTGAAAAAGCCATTCCAATATATGCAGCACAAAAGAAAAGCCTTCCCAATACACAAGAAGCCCCAAAAAAGGGTTTGTATATTTTTTTTTAACCTGGACATACCTAAAGAGGTTTGGATGAGTGTTTTTAGATTTCCCATCCTTATTGGTCGTACACTCTCAAGCAAGTCATCAGGTTTCACACATTTTCACAGAAATGTGTCATAAGGTGAGTATTTTAATGTTGGTAAAAGTTCTAAACTGCCAGTGATTCTGGCCTCCTACATTTCTTTATTTATGATATTGGGCTGTCATACATTAGGCAGCCAAAGGCTGGCAGAGCTGGAAAAGAAAGCAATATGAACTGTGATGAAAAGAAGGACGAAGATGATGAGATCCCATTTACTGTGTAAAGTATAGCATATTTGCTCAATAATACAGTCCTTCCTTTTTTTTCTTCCAGTTATTATCTCGATCTTAAAACCATTCTGTGGGTTTCTCTGTGAGCAGTGTGAGGCTTGAGAGCAGTAGCTGTAACATTTAGCCAGTCTTTTGTCTACTTCATATTATACAAGAGAAATATTTAATCATTCATTATGCCAGGCTTTGAGTTTGTTTCACAAAGGGTTACAAACTAATTCAGCATAAGAACTGACTGTTAAAAGCCAGGAGCAATCCAGAGCCCAACACATTTCAGGCATTTAATTTCACTTTCACTGGTCCTTGGGACATATGAAATCATTTTGTTCTAAGAAATATGCCACTGAAAATCCCTGTTGTAACCACCCACGTCAGAAATAATTCCAAGTATGTATTTGATTCTTCTGCCTAAAGCCTCTGCCACACATACAATCTAACTATCAAATCAAGTCAAGGGATTATGGTTTTAGTAAAGTAAATCCCAGGGATTCACATGGACCAGCTGATGTACAATAGTGTAACACAGATAGAGACTGCATTTAATTTCTGCAAAATATTTAAGGGAAAGGTTGGTAAACTCTTTTTAAATGACCCTTGATTTCGAAAGGGTTTTTCCAATCAGAGAAATTTAAAGAACACTGCATTGAGATAAAGCAGTCGTGTCAAGATTCTGCAGTAAACTTGGACTTAATCCAAAAGTCTAAAAATACATAAGTCCAGCAAAATAATTCTAGCTTAATGGATGGGAGAGAAAGGTAAGTGGCTAGAAAATACCATCAAGATCAAGATATTATTTTATCTCCTCGCAATAACACTAAAGTTGCTCTGAGAATTATTATAATCTATGAGATTATATGCTTAAAACATGACTACCACAAACAATGAAAATATTCCTTTAAATTCAAAGAAACACTCAAATTTGAAGATTTGTCCTTCAAAAGTCCTTAAAAACAGGGTTGCTGCTATAATTAGCACACACTCTTGAGATTTCTGGGGTGGTTAATAGAAATATTCTCTCAGGAGAGCACATTGGTCTCACTCTTGAAAATGAAATCTTTAAAAATTACTAAACACTGAAAACATACTTGTGGTTACAAGTTACACAATTTATTATTAAAAATCAGTAACTCATCTTAAAGTAAAATAAGCAAATAGTGTGCAAATTCTTTAGGCTAAAATTCAGCAGCAATACAAGAACATCCTGTCCTTTTTGTCTTTCAGCACCAGCAAAGAGAGAAAACAAGGGGTCAGTGTTATAACCACAACCCAGTTCTGAATTTTGATACACCTGTATGCATCCTCAAAATCATTTTTGCACACAAGAAGTGTTTGTGTGTGCATCCATGGGTAAACTCACAAGTCCACTTTTTCTGGTGAAGTCTCAGACAGAACTACCCAAACCCTGTGCCTTTGATCATGGATGTAACTGCAGGAAGGAACAGATCCCGAATTTCAAAGGCTTCTGCTGCCAATTGTGTTCTCAGATTTCAGAATACTATGACAAATGTGCAGTGTGGCACCGTTTTTTTCCTATGTCTACATAAAAAACTAAAGGGAACAACTGACAAAGAAGAAAAGCCTATCTGAACAATGCTTAGCAATTATATTGGCAAATCTTCAGTACACCTTGGACTTCTTTTTTTCACTGCCATAATGCTTGAATTAACTGCCATGAACACTGACAGGAATATCACTACAGCTGATATTTCTTTGCATTTATAGATTTGCCTGTGCTCCTGCTACCTCTCTTATCTTTCAGGGAGGTGATAAGCAATTTTTACCTATTGAGGTTTTTCTGCATTTCAAATGATCCCTAGGTCTTGATTTCCTTAATGACACTTCATCTACACTCATAACTTACTCTGTCATCAATATGAAGAGGAGTACAGCAGATATTTATTGCATAAGGTTCACAGACTTTTCAAGAACTATTCCAGGAAAGCTTTCAGACATTTTTAATGCTCAGTGTGCCCTACCACAAAGAAAAAGTTAAAATACAGTCCATGACAATGCACAGATGAAAAGAGAAAATCACATTACATGGCTTTGGAATTTTTACCTTTCGGTTCCTTAAAGTTAAAGGAAGTAATTTGTGAGATTATTCATATTTTTATAATGTCAATAGGAATAAAGGTTAAATGGAAAGGAGGCGAGAATTGCAAGGAGCCAAATGTATGATTTTTCAGACCATCTGTGAATGGAGAGTTGACTGTCATGAAAAATAAAAACTGGCAGGATGCACACCAGCCACCAAAAAATCTCTGAACAAAATGTCCATCTCACAAGCAGCTTCCAGACCTGGGTCATAATGGAAGCTTAAATAAATATTAATGATGCAAACAACACCTGAGCACAGGGGGAATAAAATGAAAGAAAAAGGCATAAAAGCCCTCCCCAAACTTCTCTCCCCACTCCAGTGCAACTGCTCAGGACTTACCACAATAGCTCAGGAAATAAATGCTTCACAGCTCTGTAACTCAGGAAATGTCCAGTGAAAATACTTATTTCCTGAGTAGGCAGCTCCTCCAACAAACTAGAATAAGATATTAATTCAAAATAAAGGAATATAGAAGTAAAAGCAGGAGAACCTAAATTTCTGTTTAAGTGGAGGGGAAAAAAAATCATTTTCTCCTGTTTCTCAACTCCCAGAGCAGGGATCCCTTGAAGCAAAACTTTAATTTTCAAGCCATTTTCTAAGAAAATTGCAAATAAGATTCAACTCTTCAGCCAATTATCTAAAATTGAGAAGCAACAATTTTTGTTAAAATCTGTGAACGAGCAGCCTGGAACAGGAATCCCATTTGCCCCTGCCAGGGAATGGCCATGAGCCCCTGGTAACCCCAGCCCTGAGAGCCCTTCTGTCCGGCACAGTCCTGGTCACTCTGCTCTGGTACCCACCCCTTAGCAGCTCCTGACAACCCTGCAGCCTCAGAAAGGGACACTGCTTGGCTCTAAACTGGCATTTTTTTGTCACACCACCACTGGAGAACAGTGTCAGCTGTGGAGTAACTCAGTGAACATTTCCCACACGGAGTTTTTTGACTGAGATGGGAATGTCAAGAAAGTTCAATGTGCAGGCCTCAGTGCTTCTCAAACCTCTGTGAATCTGCAGATTGGGGCTGGGAATCTCATTAAATTGTGTCCCCAAGAGGGGACGAGTACTCACTTCCCCAGTTCCTGGCAAGAGCCATTAGTTACACAAAAATGACAAGGAAAAAGACTTGGCTGTCCTGTCTAAAGGACATGGGGAGATTAACAAATCCTACATCTTTATTTTCTTGGAACTAAACATCTTAAATCCCTGACAGAAAGGGGACACAGGGAGAGTCAGAACACAAGCAGGATTGATAAACAGGACACAATTTGATGGTGTCCTGTCTCTCTGACAGCAGATGAGGTGCCCCTAAACTCAGCCCTGGAGTTTCACATGGGAACCCATGATCTGGGAAAGAGCAGATAAAATTACAATCTTCTACCAACTGCTTACATATAGTCTCATCCTAATCTTTAATTGGGGTATCACCATTAAAATTGTTTTCGTTCACGTCTGGAGTCAGAGGAGGAAGTTCCACAAAGGTTTCCCAGGAATGAGATGTTGTAGCCCAGAAAATTACTACTATTTGTAGTGCAGGATTACTATTATAAACAGCAATGTTTATGGTATCACACTGAAAATCACCTGCAAAATTACACACATTTTATGGTTTTGCTTCACACATGGATACTTTTATACAAATTCAGGAAGAAATATACACCTTTCCAAAGGTCAGCATGTAACCACTGATGCAATTTGAGGCATTTAGGACAGCACAGGAGTGGATTACCCAGCCAGCCACATAATGTAGAATCCAGCTCCAAATCACATCAGATACTGTTTGCTTGCCTTTCACATAACACAGCAAGGAAATCTCTCCCTGCCTATCCTCTCACAATGGAGAAAAGAAAGCAAATATTTCCCTTAAAAGCCTCACTTAATTCTAATGTTTGCCAAATCCCATCCTAACTTAGCTGCCTACACCAGAATCTCCATCTCAGGAATATAACAGTGTGACTTATAACTTTATTATTCTGTGCTCAGAATCAGGGCAATTCTCCCTGAACAGGACAGCTGATACCCTGGAAAGCAGACCTATACATATGTCTCTGTGTGCAAGGCAGCAACAGCCAAGGAAATTCTGCATCTGTTTAAAGCATAACATGTGTTTGTACACAGTTTTCCATCTCGGGTCCCAGCAGGATCCTGCTGGGAGTGTCTGCTTGCTTTGCTCTGCTTGGTGCCCCTCCAAGTCCTGTCAGGGAGCTGAAGGCTGGGGGCACCTGGCAGCAGCAGGAGCAGCCACCGTGTCCCCTCACCCTCCGACACACGGGGCCTGAGCTCCCTGCCATCACTTGGCACCAGCTCCATCCTTCCATTACTCCAATTAGTGTTTCTGCCAGAACAAACAAAACAAAAATATTGTCGCACTGGGAGCTGGCAAGTTGTTCAAATGACTGCAGAACAGCTCCGCTGGTCACAACCCAAAACAAGCCAAGCAGCTCTCCCTGAAAACTTTTGGGAAAGTTTCTCATGATAATTTTGATGTTTTAAAATAAACAGCCTTAATCAAGCTGTTCCTGATTTATCAGAATGGAAAGACCCACACAAGATCCATTGTGGATCTCTATGAAACGTGAATTACTATTTTCAGCTAATTTTCATCCCTTTAATATTGTGCAAGTAATCAAGCAGGCCTAAAGTGTGTCAGACTGAGAGCTCACAGGACTCATCTGGCTCAGCTTCAGTGCTTATACAGCTTTCTAGAGATTTGTCATTCTGGAAACCACAGCTGTAATTTACAAGGTCCATTTCTATTTGCTATTGCTGTTACAGTTGGGTTATGTTACAGCTGACAAACTCCTATAGCACCTCTGAGGAGATGAAAACTTTCCATGCTCATTCCAGTGGCTACTGAAGTAGACACTTTCACTAAAGCATTTCTACACTGTTTATCTTCAGCCACATTCAGCTGCTCTAAAATTGAGGTTTGGCAGCTCTACATCCCAGGAAGTATAGAAAGGGCCTACAGTGTTCTACCCCGGGCTGTGATCAGGGATACAATGATAGGCAGCTCAAAATAAATCAGACATTTACAGTGCAAAAGGATTGCACACTTCCCTTCGTGTGTCTCTTCTTTCACTAATGCACAGGTTATGCCTGTAGCCAGTGCACTACAAATCAGTGGAAAGTAGTGTATAATTGACTTTTTTTACCAAGTTTTGATCCCTCCACAGCCAGTGACACCATGGCAGGTGCATCAATGCAGAACCCACAGGCTGCACTAAAGGCCTTGTCAAAAGGGCAAAACAGGCAGTGGGAGCACATGGCAGGGGCACCAGGAGGTACTTTTGAGTGCCCAGGTGTATTGGATTGCTCTGAAGGATGATACCATTTGCATTTAGCACCTACAGCAAATGAATAGAGCAGGTTTTGCACTGACTTCAGTGAGAATCTGCTGCAGCTACAAAGGTCTGGTCGCTTCTGCAGGCAGACTGTGAGAGCTATGCAAAAGCAGATGCCAAAATTGGTCTGGTCAACAGCCAGATCAGCTTTGCTAGCCTAAAACTCGGGGCAATTTAGATTAAGATTTCTTCTCTGTGAAAAGAGGAGGTGAGTAAGTCAAGCCAAAGGTAATTTAGCTCCAGAGATGTGTGCAGTCAGTTAATGGAAAGGGATCGTATACACGCAATTAATTTTTGTGTAGCAGCTTCAAGCTGTCATTTTAATTGCTCCTTTAAATCACTAAAATTAGAGAGATTAAACCTATCTGTCCTTCTCACTAGCACAGGGCAGATTTTCCTATGTGGAGATCATTATTTGTCAGAGATACTCCCCCAAAGACTCTTTTTTTCCCTGCCTCTTTCTCACCCTCTCCTCTCCCTCTCACATGTGCTTTAAAGAACAAATGCTTGCACTAAGAAAGCCAGGCCCTCCTGCCAACCACAGCTCCCATCCCACTCCCATCCTCTCCCATAATGTCACCTTGTTCTGGTGAGAAATGGGAACTCTCCGCAGCGTGGTCGGCAGGCTGGAGGAGGAGGAGGAGGAGGTGGATGGCAGCTTTGAGGCATGCTGGAAATACAATGTACCAGCTAAAATCGGGTGGCAGAGCTCTTGAAACAAAGCTGCTGTGTTCATTAGGGAACAGCTCGTTTGTTTGGGTGGAAGTATTTGCTTCTTGTCTAATATTAATTGTCTCTGTTGGGAAATCTTTACTCTCCTGCTTCAGCTGAGGAAGACACAAGCTTCTCAAAGTTCTTTTAACCTATCTGGTACAAATATTAAGGAAAAAATACCCAAGATCAGTGTAGATTTTGAATTCAAGTTTTTGTCAAAACAATTTCCTTGAAGCCCATGTTCAGTAGAACAGACTCAAAATAAAATGACTGATTTTTGATTCAACAGCTTTTCTTCAAGTTGTGTTAGACATTCTTAGGAGACAAGAAACTGCTGTTTGCTGTGTTTTTGTAGGTACTTCCTACTTTTTAATTGTTAACAAAAATGGCATTAGTTTGCTACCTTGGACTCATCCATACAACTAGTCAGAGATTTTAGGTAAAACTTGAATCTCTTCAAGTCACAGAGAGCACCTTCACACCTGCAAGTGTTAACAAGTATGAGGGCCTGCAGAGAGAGCAGTTTTGGTAAATGAACACCAAGAGGTGGTTTTTCTTTAAAGATCTGTGCATGATATCTTACTAATCCTGGCACTGTGCACTGATTCTTCACAGAACACATGTAAATAAAAAGGAGGGGGAAAAAAAGCAACAGCATGTTTCAAAGAATTGTACAAAAATAAACCAGGGAAATTCGCAACTTCTAGAAGCTACAGGTGGAAGAAATAATTCTCCATGTAAATTGTTTTTATCTAGTTCCAGGGTTTGTGTGGGTGCTGTGTAGATTACACTGCTGTTGCTTAACTCCTGCAACATCTGTAGGATTTCTGCAGCAAGACTACAAATGATTGGTGAGTACTTTGGCAGGAGGTTCCTCTCCCACATTTCCAGTCTCACTGCTTGTTTTGACACTGGCTGTGTGACAGACTTGGAGAGAGGAGGATCCACTCCTAAGGAGATGGGGCTCACTGCAGCTGCAGCTCCACTCCAGGACTGCTTGTGGCAAAGCTAAAGCAAGGGATTAGCAGGATACCTGACAGGATGAGACCATTCACAATCAAACTTTTGTAGGGACTTTTCCATATTATAAGGCAGACATGGGAGCAGATCTAAAGAACTTCTGCGTGGATTTTGTCACCGATTACAGCAGAAATCAAGAACCAGTTTTATGGAGATGTACAAACAGAGCAAGAAGAAATTGCTGAGGTCCATTCCTATGTTAGAATCTGTTAGTATCACACTATTTTTATAAATTGGAAAAGGAATAAGGTGTGCAACAGCCAATTAATGATGACAGAGCACTTCAGCTGCAGCAAGCCATGAGCTCCCTCAAAAGAGAAATTACATGTAAAGGACAGAACATGCTCTATTTATCCCTACTGTGCATATCAGCATCCATACAGCCCCCAAGCCGTGCACCTGGGATGCCTTACTTAACTGCCTGTACTTTCACTTCATGTTTCTTTTTATCATGCTGTTAAAATAAACAACAAATATGCAAATTTTCTGGAAGAGAACACGAAAATATGTTTAAGATAGGTAGAGATTAATATTTAACCAAGCAGATAAATTAAGCAATAGGAAAAGCGGCATCAGCAAAGGAGCTAACTGTAAATTAAGTGGAAATAATAGCAATAAAATCAGTAAGTTATGCACCTCCTGAAGTGCATAAGAACCTGCAGCATCCTGATTTAGAGCAAGGTTTCATTCACAGTTCAGGACTGCCACTGGTTGTGCTTCCCTGGGTGCTTGTCTAAAGAGAGGTAAAGCCAATGTACACCACATGAGAGCTGTCCAGGGCTTTGCATATTTATCAGTTGATAAAGTTGTCATTGCATGGGGACAACAATGCTAAAATGCTATGGCCAGAGCTCTCCACAGAAGGTAATTGCATGTCCTTCATGAGAGGGTGTGTGAGCACAGGCCCTTGCTGTGAGTCTGCTACCTGGCCTGTCTCCCTGCATCCCAGTCAGAACTGGGAGGTGGGAAGTAGAGAAGAGCTAAGGCATCATACCCCAGAAAAACAAAATAAAACAGCCAGTAGTAAACACCCCAAAGATCCCCAAAATAAAATAAATAACTAAATACACTAATAAATTAAATTTAAAAAACAACACCAAAACACAAAATGGCCAGACAGCTTCAGGGAATGGTGAGGACAGAAGACACACATGTGATTTGTGTCTCCTAATATTCCCCCACAACCTCCAGCTGATTTCAGCTGCTGCTCTTGTTCTACTTTGCCAGTCTAGTAACCTCACACAACCCCTGCTTGCAGGTAACTTTCCATTGCAGCCCAGGTAAGTCTGTTCCCTTCAGGGTGTCCCTCAGCAGAACCTCACTGAGCTTCCACCGACTGCACAGAGTCATAAACTCCTGCTCATTTTGAGACTTGGCCCATGAAAACTATCTGATGTGTTGCATGCACCTTGCATCAGAAAAGGCAGGAAATCATAGAATTATAGAATTGTTGGGTTGGAAAGGACATCTTAGAGCACTGAGTCCAAACGTTTACCCACAGCACCATGTTCAGCACTGCTGCTACCCCTCCCTGGCATCCATCCTCTTACAGAATGTTCTCATCAACCCTCCAGCCCTCTCTTCTCTAAACTTCACATGCACAGAAGCCATTTCATACCTCACCTCATCCTTAATTGCAAGCTCTCAGCCCTTTCCAGCTCTCACTCTCTCACCTCCATCAGGACTGTACATACCCTTCAATATGTATGCAAATTCTGCATTTGTACTGTGGTACCACAATATCTTCCCTGTTCCTTTCCATATAATTCCTGATGCTTCCTTTACCTTTCTGGTTCCTGCTGGGCACTGAGATAATTTCTTGAAATGATCTGCTCTCATCCTCATTCCTGAGCCAATCCTTTCAGGTGCAGAGCTCAGACTGTTTTGCCTGGTGTGCATCACTTGGTATTAATCAACACTGGATTTCATCTGCCACTCCACTCATGTTCCACGTAGGAGTATTGTAAATTACCCACGTCGCAGTGTCTGCGGCAGGGAAGCCAAGCAAGCACTGAACAAGAATAAAAAACCCCACCAGTCTCACTCCCTGCCCAGAACTGATTCACTGATTGGTCATGCCCGTCGTGCAAAATGAACGAGGAAGGAGACCACGGGGAGAAAACAGGCATTGCTTTAAAAACTCTCACAGCCATGGTAACACACACATGGGAAATAAAATCATTTGATTTAGCCAAATTTGAACTTCATGACTCTGCAACTTTGGTACTATCTCTATCACGAACAACCACACCAAGTTACAAAACTTCTTGGTTCCGTGGCGTAAGGTCTGGTTTGTAACCTTCAGTTCTCATACTCACTACAGGTGGACACTGGATTGCTCCAGCTTAGTCTCCTGGGACTCAAAACCACACATTTTCTTGTCAAATCTGCTGCACAACCTTCTGTTTTTTACATCACTCAGGAGAATGACACTCCATGAAGAGCTAGCTTAAACAGCCACACAAAAGAGAACTCACACATTTTAGGAATGCCGTTCTTCCCTTTCAACATTCCCAAGCTTTGATGTTCCTTTAAATGACTGCATAATTGAAAATTGTATTTTCTCTCATACTTTGATATGACAAATATTGAAAAGCAGTGATTTTAACAGTACAAAAGCAGTATTTTTAAATTTAATTAGTTCCTAGTGGGAAAACCGACTATTTTTTTTCTAATTTTGCTTTCTAAACAATTTGCAAATGTACTGGGTTAACTCATAAAGCAAACTGAAATTAATTCATGAAGCAAATTGCATCAGTGATTTCATGCAGCGTCTGATTCCAAAGGCAGAGAATATTCATCATTCAAATAGAAATTGCTAAATAGAAGTTTGTGACAGGCTGATCACACAGTGTGATCACACAGCACATACAGGACAAGCACGGAGCCAGCCCCAGCCAGCAGGGGTGTAGGAAAGGCAGGTGCAGCCTGGTGTCCCCCTGTGACTAGGTGACACACCTGGCCCATGAGGGGGAGGTGTGGATGTGTCACCTGGACTCCCATGGCATCAGAGAGGGGCACCTCCCCTGAGGGAAGGACTGGCTGGTGGCCAGGCCCAGGGATGGTGGGGACAGTGCTGCACCCAGCTGGTGTCCTGTCACCAGCAGTGTCCCCAGGACGCAGTGCTGGGCCAGACCTGTCCAACACCTTTCAAGATGGCCTGGGAGAGGGGATCGAGTGCTCTGTCAGTGGATGACACTGAGCTGGATGAGAGTGTGGATCTGCTGGAGGGCTCTGCAGAGGGATCTGGACCAGCTGGATCCATGGAGCATGGCCATCAGTGTGACAGCCAGCAAGGGCAAGTGCTGCACTTTGCCTGCAACAACCCCGTGCAATCCTGGCTGGGGCAGAGGGGCTGGAGACCTGGGAAAGCCCATGGGGTGCTGGTGACAGCAGCTGGACAGGAGCCCAGGGGTGCCCAGGTGGCCAAGAAGGCCAATGGCACCTGGACTGTGTCAGAATGAGTGTGGCCAGCAGGAGCAGGGCAGTGGTCATCCCTCTGCCCTGGGCACTGCTGAGGCTCCATCTCGAGGGCTGTGCCCAGTTCTGAGCCCCTCAACCCCAGCAGGACCCTGAGGGGCTGGAGTGTGTCCAGGGCAGGGANCGGGTGGATGGACTCAAGGAAGGGCTGGAGGTGGCACCCAGTGCCCTAGGCTGATGACAAAGTGGGGATCAGGCATAGGCTGAACTTGATGGTTGGGGAGGGATTTTCCAACATAAATGATTTTCTCATAAAGTTTCTAACACTGAAGATCACTGTCTTGTAATCTAAAGATCATGGGCAGTACACTAGACTAAGAGGAGCACTGATCCATGCTCACGCAGAAATTATTTTCTCCTGATGTCTTCTCACATATCAATCAATGAGCACAGCTTTAGACATAGTGGATACAAAATCTACTGAGATCCATGGGGATGATTGACTGTCTTACACAGAATTTCATGGGTGATTTTGAGGCTGGGGTCTTCAGAGTAGTTTCTTGGCATGCCAGTTGGAAAGAGGCAAGTGTGGGTTTATAGCTGGGTTGTGCTTTGTTACACAGAGTCAAAATGAACTGTGGGTTTGAGCATGTCAAGCCACAGTGAAATTGATTTTACAGACTTTAAAAAAATTGGCATTTATTTGCAACACAACCTACGAGAGGACTCTGTTAGTGGAGGATATTAATATGTCAAAGGGTACACAGCAAGATAAGCAGCACATTCCAAACTTAAATTAGTATTTTATGTTGCACGAAACACCTTCAGTCAGTAGCAGCTTTCCAAGGAATATACAGTACACACTTGCAAGAAGTAAAACTCCATGCCATCTTTGGACATAGAAAACCTCATTTTGAAAGATAAAATCTTAAATTGTAAGTGAATTAAAAAAAACCCAACCAAACAAAGCAAGATGCTATCTGGATGCCTAGCAGATCTCAGACATGTCAAATATTAATCTTTCAGTATTAGTCTGGATTGGAAATATTAAAAAATCAACAAATAGGGTTGGAAAAAGCCTTAAAAATATCCAGTTCTACCCGTGTCGTGGGCAGGGACACCTTCCACTAGACCAGGCTGCTCCAAGTCCCATCTGACCTGAGCATTTGGTGGTAAGAACACGGAGGTGTGTTCTGAGGCAGGTTTATCTCCTGAGAAGCTGTGTGTCCCTGGCCACCTCTCTGTGCACAGTGCTCACCTGGGGGGCTCCCGTGCCCAGCTGCAGCTGTGGCAATGGCAAAAGCAGAGGCAGGAGACACCGAGCAGTGGCTGTTGTCAGGAGTCTGCACTGTAAAAGGGAAGGGACAGCAAAAAGTTAACTTCTACAGACTTTTCATTAACCAACAACAAGACATAGAATCTTCAGTCGTGTTTGTAACTTTGTGAATATTTCATTAATTAACCTTGTCAGATGATTTTCTGATGAAGACAATAAAAGTATCATAATCATATTTGTGGTTTATATTTCCAGGCCAGAGTAATTAATGTTGCTATAGAAAAAACATCTAAGACACTGCCAAGGTGAGGAACAAGATATTAACCAAATAGGAGGGGTAAAAAATAGAAGAGACTGAAAAACAGTGGCATAGAAAATTAACCAAAACAACAAATTCTGCCAGGGAATTAAGCATATTCACCATCTTCTGATAAGGGCATTTGCATGTTTTCCTTGATCACTGCCCATGATGAGTACAGTTTTGCAGATTTTTATCAAACTTTCTCTATAGGAACTGTCATGAACTTTGTGTCTGACTAGGAGTCAGAAGATATGACATTGCCCACAGTTTCCAGATCCCAAATCTGGCCTCCTCACCACAAATCTGTCTGATCACAGAAAAGTACTATTGGTTTAAATCTAAAGTGTCCTAGAAATGTATTACCCAGGTGAGAAGGCTCTGCTCTTCTTTTGTTTTAGTCCCAGGTATGAAATACCCGCCCAGAAACCTGGCTTGCAGGACCTGGCAGGTGTTCAGGAACACAGCTCACAGCCCTGCTAATGATTTCAAAGAGCCATCTGAGAGCTATTTAATGAGCTCAAGCTCTCTTTTTCCTTTTCAATTGAGCAGCTTATTCAAATTTTGGAATGAATAATGTGAGACCATCTGTAAATGTTCAGCGTTACACAAAGAAACATAGTCACTCCCCATTGACAACAATGGGTGTTGTGTTTCATGATTACAGATGGTGCCCAAAATATGTCCCCTCATCAGCTGAAAAAAATATGTCAAAGTCTTGAGAGTTCTGTGAGAACAGGACTGATTCAATATTAGTCTTGAACTTGGGCACATCCTGCTTGAGCTATTTCAGAACACTGAATCATACTGAAGTCTCAACGTGCTTCCACGTCTCACTGTTGCCGCTCGGATTTAACGGGCACACTTCACATTTTAATGGCTTTTTTATTTTTAACACCTGAGAAACAAGAAAAATACTAGCAAACCAGATGACTCAAACATCATCACTGCTTTCTGCTGCCCGGCAGAGATCACAGGGACAGTCAGAGGGACTGGCAGGGCCAGGACAGGTCAGTGCCTCACCTCCCGGCTGCCGATAGCGGAGGTGCCGCGGCGTCGAAGGCGACCTGCACGGGGACAGCTCCGTGGTGTCCACCACCGAGGTGCTCTCAGGAATAGTCCTGTCCACTGACACAGATTCCAGAACTGCTGCTTTAAAAGAGAATAAATGTCAATACCAATGATCATGCATGATTTGGTTTACAGTTGTTGCAAACAGCACCTCCTCTGGAAGGCACCATGAGATTTTGCCATTAATTCCGCAGTAATTATCCTCTGGATGGAGTTAAAGGGTGTGAAAGTCTCATACCGGTGACACAAAAGCTCATAAATAAAGAACTTGGTGAAAACCAGCAAGTTGTCAGTTTTAAAGTGTGTTGGATAAAACTGCACTTTCAATCAGGAGAATATGCAGTGACATGCACACATAATAAGGGTACTTGAACTCCTAGGTTTTCTATGAGCTAGGGAAAATAATCCTTGTTGAATAACAAAGTGTAATCAAAACCTGTCCAATAAAATTGCCAAACAGCACTGGAGAGCAGACTAGTTCAGAGTGGAACAGTGGAGTTCTTTTATCAGAAGACTAAAAAACAGGAATAGGAGAAACACTACTTCCAAAATGAAGGAAAACAAGCTGATAAAATACATCCTGCATTTGATGTGAGTGACAGCTCTGCCTGCAGCATGAGCATGGTGTCTCTAAAGCTAAATATAAACAAAAAGTTTGGAAAACAAAAGCTCTGAAAGCAAACAACTTTGAAAGTAGGCAAAAAAGGTGAAAGTTCCAGCATGTGAATGGACAACAGTCAGAGAGAACAACAATTACCATAATAATATGTGAATTTTACAGAACAGAATTTGTGCAGTCATATTGGATTCAGACTAAGCCAGAGCTGGTTTTTTTCGAACTCTGGCAGTACCAGAGCAACAGTACTACCCATTTCCATCTGCCTTATGAGATTTCTTCTTAAACTCACTAATCTTCCTCAACATGCTGCATGCAGCTGGGTGACAAAAGGACCCTCCACTGCAGGACAGAGCTCTCTATTTGCAAATTCCTCCAAACTGAGTGCAAGCTGTTTAGCAGGAGATCCACTGCACTGACAGCAATTTAGCATTTATACGGGCTTCTGGTCATTTCCCAATGTTCTTCATGCCATCCAGATAACATTTCCAGCTTTGACAGACCACAAGGAGAAACACAAATAACTCTCCAACAACCCCCAGTGCTTACACAGGGGCAGAACAACCTGCCCTTTCCCAGTTCACTTTACAATATGTAGAAAAAATGTTACACCTAAGAGCACAGTTACTTGTCTGCAATTAATTTTAATGCGTGGCCTATATTTTGGGACATGTTGTATTATCATCACATTGGTTAGAGTGTGTCTACAGTAGTGCACAAGAAGAATTTGCTCAATTTGCATAGGAAAAACTCTGTTTTATATATATATATATAAATAGTCTGTTATGCAATTAATGTAAAAACATCCAACATACTGAATATATAATATCCATGATTATGCACAACAGCTAAGCAGTATTTTTTGAAAGCATAAAGCATGAGCAAAGATCACAGAACCACAGAACACTCTGAGCTGCAAGGGCCCCACAGGATCACTGATCCAGCCCCTGGCCCTGCTCAGACCCCCAACAACCCCACCCTGTCCATCCCTGGCAGCGCTGCCCAAACACTCCTGGAGCTCTGGCAGCCTCGGAGCTGTGCCCATTCCCTGGGGAGCCTGGGCAGTGCCAGCACCCTCTGGGGGAAGCAGAACCTTTCCCTGATCCCAGCCTGAGCCTGCCCTGGCCCAGCTCAGCACTGCCTGGTCCTGTCCCTGTCCCAGGGAGCAGCGATGGGAGCTGCCCTCGGCAGGAGCTGCAGCTCTGGGGAGCTCTGCCCTCAGCTCCTGTGCTGCAGCTGAACCAACCCAGCGCCCTCAGCCACTCCTCGGGTGGCCCCTCCAGACCTCTCCCCACCCCCACGTCCCTCTTTTGGACAACCTCTAAGAGCTTTAGCTCTTTCTGATATTATGGTGCCCAAAACTGTCCCCAAGATTGAGGTGAGGCTGCACCAGGCCCAGCAGTGCCTGGTACTCCCCAGGATAGGGATGTCCATCCTGGCTCCAGGGCACTGCTAACTCAGATTCAACTGGACTGGGACCCCCAAGTTCCACCCCACATCTGCTCTCCAGCCCCTCATTCCCCAGCCCATCCACACAGCCAGGGATGCCCATCCAGGTGCAGAATCCCTTGTTAAACCCCTGAGCTGGTGGTTTCCCACCCCTCATTTCCTGAGCTGTCTCTGCAGGGCCTCTCTGACCTTGAGAGCTCCTCCCAACTTAGTGTCATTAGCACACTTACTTAGTGCTCCTTAGAGTCCTGTGTCCACATTGCTAATGAAGATGTTGAAGAGCACAGGGCCAAGGATGGAACCCTGAACCCCCAGCAGTGACCAGAGCCAGCCTGGTGCTGCCCCAGTCACTGCCACCCTTTGTGCCTGACTCATGAGCCCAATGCCCACGATGTTTTTATCCACCTGTGGGCTGGACACTTTGTCCAGATGCATCCTGGGAGAGACTGCATCAAAAGCTTTGATGAAGTCCAAAAAGATCATGTTACTGCCTCTCCTGGGTCACCCTGTCGCAGAAGGAACTCAGGTGCGACAAGCAGGACCTTCCCCTCCTGAAGCTGTGCTGACCTGTTGCTGCCACATGAATACGTGTTTGCTCAGCTGGTAGGGAAAAGACAATGATTATTTTGTAAAATCACTGGCCTGTGGAACTGCATAATGGGGTTCATGTTAAACATCAACCAAGAGGAGGAGCAGGAGAATACTTTTTCATCTGCAAAATAATGAATTACATTGGTTGCACCAACTCAGCTCCAGATTTGAGAAAGTAACATCAAATTCAAGGGGTGGTCAAGTGTAACTTCAGGGCTGACAACCACCAGAGACCACTGTAGAGACCCCTGAGACAGACAAACTGAAGTGAAAAGGGAAGGAACATATGTCAATGACTTTGGGGGAATGATTAGCAAATGTGTGTTTGTCCTGGGAGAAACTGTGAGCACACATGTAAAATACAGCCTATGAACAGGAGCCTTCTCTGTGCTCAGCTTGCACAGTGTTTCAGAGGAGATATCCCCTCGTGCCTGCAGCTGAACCAACAGTGGCTGCTTCTCAGGGCTGCACTGCTCTTAGGGAGGTTATCCCCATTTTTCAGTAACACAAGGCCTGTGGTGTCCTCCAGGTGTTTTGCAATACCTCACAGAATAATCGTCTCCATGACCTTACCAGGCACTGAAGTGAGACTGATGGGCCTGTAGTATGCAGGATCACCCTTCCTGCACTTTTTGAAAACTGGGACAATGTTNTTGAGAGCTCCTCCCAACTTAGTGTCATTAGCACACTTACTTAGTGCTCCTTAGAGTCCTGTGTCCACATTGCTAATGAAGATGTTGAAGAGCACAGGGCCAAGGATGGAACCCTGAACCCCCAGCAGTGACCAGAGCCAGCCTGGTGCTGCCCCAGTCACTGCCACCCTTTGTGCCTGACTCATGAGCCCAATGCCCACGATGTTTTTATCCACCTGTGGGCTGGACACTTTGTCCAGATGCATCCTGGGAGAGACTGCATCAAAAGCTTTGATGAAGTCCAAAAAGATCATGTTACTGCCTCTCCTGGGTCACCCTGTCGCAGAAGGAACTCAGGTGCGACAAGCAGGACCTTCCCCTCCTGAAGCTGTGCTGACCTGTTGCTGCCACATGAATACGTGTTTGCTCAGCTGGTAGGGAAAAGACAATGATTATTTTGTAAAATCACTGGCCTGTGGAACTGCATAATGGGGTTCATGTTAAACATCAACCAAGAGGAGGAGCAGGAGAATACTTTTTCATCTGCAAAATAATGAATTACATTGGTTGCACCAACTCAGCTCCAGATTTGAGAAAGTAACATCAAATTCAAGGGGTGGTCAAGTGTAACTTCAGGGCTGACAACCACCAGAGACCACTGTAGAGACCCCTGAGACAGACAAACTGAAGTGAAAAGGGAAGGAACATATGTCAATGACTTTGGGGGAATGATTAGCAAATGTGTGTTTGTCCTGGGAGAAACTGTGAGCACACATGTAAAATACAGCCTATGAACAGGAGCCTTCTCTGTGCTCAGCTTGCACAGTGTTTCAGAGGAGATATCCCCTCGTGCCTGCAGCTGAACCAACAGTGGCTGCTTCTCAGGGCTGCACTGCTCTTAGGGAGGTTATCCCCATTTTTCAGTAACACAAGGCCTGTGGTGTCCTCCAGGTGTTTTGCAATACCTCACAGAATAATCGTCTCCATGACCTTACCAGGCACTGAAGTGAGACTGATGGGCCTGTAGTATGCAGGATCACCCTTCCTGCACTTTTTGAAAACTGGGACAATGTTAACCAGCTTCCACTCAACTGGGACCTCTCCAAACTCCCAAGACTGTTCAAATATCGAGAGAAGTCTCACAATGACATCAGCCAGCCCTTTGAGTGTTCTTAGGTGAATCCCATCTAAGGCCCCATAGATTTAGGGATCCAGCTGGTGCAGCAGATCCCTACAACTTCAGGATCAACTGTGAGTTTATCATTCTCAAGCCATGGTCATCCAACTCAGGGCACTGGGGCTCCCTTAGCCCAAACTGAAGAGAGGTAATGAAAACAATCATATCCCTGTCTTGTCAAACTCCCTATTTGTGAGGTGACCACCCTCATTCTGGAACGGGCCAATGTAATTTCTGCACTGCTTTTTGCCAATGAATTAAAAAACCCTCTTTTTATCGTCCCCCACAGTTCTGGCAAGTTGCAACTCCAGTTAAGCTTTGGCTGCAAATGTTTTCTCCCTGCAGAGCAGCATCTCCATGTTCCTGACATATCACCCAACCTTCTCCTGCTGGGTATATGCCTTTCTTTTCTGGTTTATCTCCAAAAGATCCCTGCTCAGCCAAGCCAGTCAGCCTGACTGTCAGCATTCTGGAATTGCCTGTTCCTGTGCCATTAGGAGGTGATGCCTAAAATGTGACCCACAGTAATGGACCCCAGCACCTTTGGAAGATTTTTCCCAGGGATCTTGCTCACTATTTCCCTGATCAGCCTAAAGTCTGCTCTCCTCATGTCCAAGGGTGACATTTTTCTGGCACTTTTCCTCCTGGCAACAAAGATTTTAAATTCAATCACTTTGTGGCTGCTGTAGCAAAGATGGCCACCAATCGTGTAATTCATGCAAACCTCTCTGGTAACAAGCAACAAATCAAGGAGGGCATCTTTCCTAGCCAGCTCTCCTGGTACTTGTATATGAAGTTGTCATCCAGGTGTTTTAGTAATCTTCTGGCCTGGATTGTACTGTGTGGTGCTCCCAGTTGATTTCTGACAGGCTGAAGTACCCCAGAAGTACAAGGGCAGGTGACCTGGACACGTCCCTTAGTTCCTCAAAGAAAGGATGCATCCCTTAGTTCAATTGGTGTTATAGTCTGGGCCAGGAGATCTGTAGTAGACTCCCACAGAGACATCTGCATCATTTGACTGCCCCTTGATTATTACCCAGAGGCTCTCCACTGTGCCACTGCCAGCTGTGGCCTTCCTGCATTCTAACCCTTCTGTTACATGCAACGCCACCCTCTGCCTCACCTGCCCTGCCTGTTCTTCCTAAAGAGTCCAAAACTGTTCAATAGGGCATTTTAATCAGAACTCATTCCAGTAAGGTTTTACTTATGCCATTGATGTCAAACCACTGGGACCGGGCCACAGATTCAAGCTCCTCTTGTTTCTTCCTCGTGCTCTGTGTTGGAACAGAAACACTTCAGGTGCAGTTAGTTGTAGCCAACACCTCCCACCAGCACTCAGTTCCTCAAGTTTAGGCACCCCACTGTCTCACTACCCAGCCTGGTTTTGTCCCTTTCCCCCTTCCAAACTAGTTTAAAGTTCTATCAACAAGTCCTCCTAGTTCCTATGCTAGAAACCTTTTTCCCCTCTGAGAGGTGCATGCCATCAGGTGTCAGCAGACCACGTGTTGTACAGACCATCCCATGGTCAAAAACCAACATTATTCTGACAACACACCCTCGACAGACAGACCCCTGCAAGGCTATGGTGCCTAACTTGCCTGTTAAAAAGGGGTTTTTGTTAAACAATAGGCTGCATTCTGTAAAAACAATGCCTCTGCATAATGAAACATCTAGTTTATTAGCAGGGCACTGGCAATTCATCAGTAGGGAGCAGACATGACTTCTCAATCCTATTTGTCTTACTTTGTATTTGGTAATTCTTTTCTTCTTTCATTAATTTTTGTTACTATAGCTATATACTAGCAACTAAAATTGAGCTACATTTTGCTCAGATTTACAGATCTAATTCCTCAGATTATCAGACAGGCCATTTACAACCATTTTTAAATACTCATTTTAGGAATACAAAAAACATTTTTAAATTGCATCATTTTCTGTTTAGTGTAACAACAATAGAAAAAAAATTACTGCAAACTTCTGTTCCACTTAGGAAGACCCTTTGGGGACCATTCTTCTGTCCCCAAAGGAGAAATAATGCCCACTTCTGTTTCATGTGAGACTGGAGCCAGTTCCATACTTTTGTATCTAGAATTACAATGACCCCATCCTAGATGCCCACCTTGAGGTTTTTATCAGCAACTTCAGCCCTCTGGAAGTAAAACCTATTCCAAGGTGCCCTACAGAGTCCACAGAGGAAACAGGCATTTGCTCAGGAGCAATTAATCTGTTTCAGACTTACACCTTCTGGAGGGATAACCAGGTGACATTCAGACCACCTGCTACGAATGTCACCAAGGTGCTAAGCACATCACATGCATTATTTATTGGGATTGCTGATGGAATCTTCTTGGAAAACCAGCCCACTATGCAAACATGTTAAAGCTGTTAGGTCTCTCTTTTTAACTTAATATTTCACTTCCTGTAGTAAGTGGTACAATTCAAAAATCTCTCGCTTCAGCAAACGCAACTGGCACCAAGGATTCTCTTCTGCCTTTCTCCTTAACACTGAACTGAAGTGAAAACAGACAGAGTGGTGTGGCTTTGAACAAGATACACTCTCAGGTCCCTTCCCACCCAGACCATTCTGTGATTCTATGACTTTGCCATGCTGCTCTTCCTGGGAAGAGGCAGCAAGGCAGTGGGAGCAGAGAGCACATCACAGCCTCGACAAGAGGAGCAGGGGGGAGCAGCATGCCTGGTTTCAGCGTTCTGTGGGTAGGGAGTACCTCTGCGGATGCTCCTCCTCAGCTTGTTGCAGAGGTCCAGGCGCGGGTTCTCCAGGCTGTCCTCGGCCGAGCCCGGGCTCTGCTCGGGGGACGACAGCCCCCGGCTCAGGTCCAGCGGCGCCTTGCTGCCCGTGGGCGGCGGGGACGTGGCCGGGCTGTAGTTTGAGGTAGGACTGCTGGCCACAGACGCAGCAGAGAGGTCGAGGGCGCCGATCCTGGAGTTCAGAGGGGAGGTCAGTGACAGCTTCCGCGTCCTGGCGGGTGAGGAGGTCCTGGAGAGCGACAGGGGAGGAGGAGAGGAAAACTTGCGGCAGAGATGTGGTGACTTGCCATCAGCCAGGTACTCCCCTCTGTTGTTCTGACTGGTGGCAAAGAACAACTCCAAAGACCTGAGAGTAAGAAACACAAAAAGAGCAACACAGTAGCAAACAGTGAACAGCTTTAAGTGAAAACGCTTGAACATTGCGCAAGTCTGCACGGCACTGCAAAATCTGTGTGACATTTAATCCTCAAAGCTTGTGCAGATAGCTGGGAGAGACTCTCCTAAAAACCGACATCCTGTTTACACACTAAAAACCTTCTTGTTAGACTATTTATAAGCAGCAGATACGGGGCAGACCGCCCCCCGAAGAACCACGAGGGAGGCTGCGGTGTCTCTCTGCGCAGCCCGCGGCAGGAAGGTGAGGAGCAGCGCTCACCGGACGGGGATGGAGGTGAAGGGCCGGCGGTAGATGTCGGAGAGCTTCTCCAGCACCACGGCGGCGGTGGTGAAGATGCGGTAGGTGTGCAGGAAGGTGTTGAGGAAGTCGATGCTCAGGAACCGCAGGTCCGTGAGCCGCTCCAGCAGGCGCTCGACGCTGGCGTAGCGGATCTGGGGCACCTTGCAGGAATTCAGCGTTTTGCTGAAGCAAATATCAATGTCATCTCTGTGGAGACGGGCATCGGATCTACACAAAAGTCAAATGTGAAACACTTTACCAACGAGTGATTATGCCTGAGGGGTGGTATCCCTTTAGCTGTTCCTGGCAACGTAAAGACAGCAAACATTTATGCACTATTGTGTTTCATCAATGCAGGAAAACTCTTAATTTGTGGTCATACCTGCTCCCGTAAGTAAGGGAACTTAAATTTTATTCTTTGCAAATGTTTTATACTTCAAAGCCTAAGAAACTGTCAATGATGCTTAAAATTCTGGAAAGGAACAGGTGGCAGAATTGTCCTCTCTTGTGTCTTTGAGGCTGGCCTGTAGTAATATTACTAAAATCTCAGTATAGAATTATTGACTGCAATTTTTCTTGCTGGGATCTAAAGCTTTATCTAAAATAGAGTAATGGACACTAACAAAACTCAGGAAAATTAACCCCTCAGCTAAGTTTAAGACTCACCTGCAAATTAACACCTGCCTTCAGGCTCCAATAATTCTTTTTATTTTAAAAGAAGAAAGAAAGAACGAAAGAAGCACAAAACATCTCAAAGCAGAAATCAAGGAGAATCTTTGTTTCAGTGAAAAAAACAAAAACAAAAACCAACCAGTTTTTGCTTGGACATCAAAATTAAATTCATTTATGTAGCTCTACCCATAACAGGATTTTTTTTTCCCTCAAATTCTGTTTTGCTTAATTTTAAACTCATTTATCTAGTTTTATCTAGTTTTAGTTTATAAACAAACGGGATGAATACTGAGTAAAGCATCTTTCAACAGACCCAATCCTTTTGTTAAAAATTATTGGATTTTCTCAGAATAAAGATCAGGATATTCCACACACTTCTACACTGTATTACATAAAAGAAGCAACAGAAAAACCCCTTCTTTCTTAAGCCAGGCCCTCGGAAAAGTGGCAATTTTTTGTTTACATCACCCAATGACATCTGGCCCTGAAAGTCAAAATGTGCAGCAAATCAGAGACAAGTAAAATTTAAATAGGAGAAAACCAAATTTGTGTCTATTGTTAAGATCCTGTATGTTCTTTAGAATTAATATTCCTTTCTGTTGACACTGGGACTAAGGTCCTGCTATACTTTGAAAGGGGAAAAGTGTACTTTTAAAACTCAGCAGGTGACAGAAGTGTTTACACACTGGAGAGTTCCTGGAATAAAGCTGAAGACAATGAAGTCCCTTATTTCCAGGGATCAAAGGCATGTGCCCTAACAGTGCATTCCCAGATGTTTTCTCTCTCCCTTTTCTAAGCACAGAAAGAGGAGAGGAAACAATTACAAAAGAGGCATTGGAGAAACCAAGAGATGTGACAGATAACAGTGAGAAATGAAATTGTTTTGTGTCTATCCCTATGTTTTATTCACTTATATTTATATTGGATACTAATAAGTAAAACTCATGCAAATAGAGGTATGTAGAAAATCCAAGTTGTGTTGAAAATTTTGAACCACATGCTGAAAATGTCTCCCTAGAAACAAAAACTACTTATTACAAAAAACACCTGAGAGAATCTAAAGTTAAGGGAAGCAGGCTTATAAACAATGGTGCCACTTTGATGTCATCAGTTAAAATTATGGGAAAAAATATTTTTTTAACAGAAATATAGAGAACAAAAACTTTGGCCAATATTAACAAAATACCTTTGAAAATGGTACTTGTCTGAAGTCACATAAATTCTGAGGACATTTTAAAAATCTCCAACAAAGTTATGAGACAACAGGGAAAAACTACCTGAGAAAAAAAGCATTCATCTGAGGCACAACTGCACACAACTACCCAAAACCCAGAAAAACATGAGCATTGTGACCCAACAATGTGAATTGAGAGTTCACCATTCTGAGTGCTCCCTACAATTCCAAGAAAGGGATTTGAAAATATATGGTTTGTGGTATAAAATCAGTTCCATTTAACTGAAATGGGAGAAAAAAATAAATTAGAAGTGTGCATTATGTAAGCACACCCTGTTAAAATCTTTATTGAAGAAACATAACAATCTATTTTGTTCACTGTTGCACTTACTTGATCATATGTGGCACTGTGACTTTGGAGTTTTCTTCAAACACTATTGTCATTAATCCATTGCACCTTATATTATCAATGCACTGTGAAAATAAATATTGAAAACTGTTAAAATCAAAGGAAAGGGTAAGGGCACTTATTCCCACAGTTTTCATATCCCTAGGAGCTTGAAGCACAGCTTCTGCAGGGTATGGGCTGATTAAGACAAGGTATTTTCTCAGATGAAAAGCAGTGATGCAAGAATTAGAGCCGACATGCTTCTCTAGCCTTTGCCTCTCAGGGTATTCAGTTCAGCAACCTTTTTTTTCCACATGATTAAGTATTTTGAGTTGGAAGTGATATTTCTTTTGAAGCTCCTTTGAAAGGGAACAAAACTCATTATTTCTAGTATTTCCTGAATGAGTGTAAGCTTTAAGAATCAAGACCACAAGAAAGTCAGAATGCTCTATACTCCAAGGGGTACAGTAATACCTTAACCTTTACTCTGTGTAAAAGACCAGAAGGGAATGTAAAAAGCTTGCAGAAACACACTTGTACAAACAAAATCAAGTGGTGCTCCTTGTGATACAGCTGTGAGGAAGCTGTCCAAATGTTCCCTGCAAACTCGTATAAATGTTTCAGGCTGGGAATTAGGAGGGACTTTCCTAATGTTTTGTTTCCTGTGCACTTTTATGTAGGTCAGATGCACCCAAAGAAGGGAACAGAGCTGGGAAGAGTCTGGGAAGGGTCTGGAGCCCCAGGAGAGGCTGAGGGAGCTGGGAAAGGAGCTCAGGCTGGAGAAAAGGAGGCTCAGGGGGGACCTTGTGGCTCTGCACAAGTCCCTGACAGGAGGGGGCAGCCGGGGGGGTCAGGCTGTGCTGGCAGGGAACAGGGACAGGAGGAGAGGGAACAGCCTCAGGCTGGGCCAGGGGAGGCTCAGGGTGGGCAGCAGCAGGAATTTCCCCATGGAAAGGGTGCTCAGGCCTTGGAAGTGCCCAGGGAGGTTTGGAGTGCCCATCCCTGGAGGTGTCCATGGAATCCCTGGAGGTGACACTCAGAGCTCTGGGCTGGGGACAAGGTGAGGATCAGGCACAGCTTGGACTCAATGGGCTGGGAGGGATTTTTCTATCCTCAATGATCCTGGGATTCTGAGAGAACTCAGCACTTCAAGCCTTGCCCCTGGAACTCAGCAAGAATCACAGACCATCAGGTTTATATGGTCTGCAACAGGAACCTGCTATCAAACCCTACAGGGCTCTTTATAATATTTTCTACTTTTTTCATCAAGTATCATACATATATATATAAACATATACTTTTTTTTTTTTTTTTTTTTAAGAAAAGACAGTCCTTACAGCAGCAAAAAGGAGTTCCAAAAATTATCACATACACTTATTTTGACTTCAAGAATACATGTAGCCTTCAGGCTTTGAAACACTTCATAGCAGAGCAATGATTGATATTGGATTGCTCAAACCTGATAATCAGAGGCCTCTTCAGGTTTAGATTACATCTATACCTATAAATTTAAAATATCGAATATGTAGCTCTATGTGGTTTTCAAGTCAGATTTTTAAGATCATTTGGAAAATGCAGCTGCAATAATATACAGAATGATTTTCTCAAATCATTACTTAGAAGCAGTGACAAACACATTCAACAGAAATACATATATTTGCCATATTTGAACTTGAAATATTTCAAAAAAGCCCTTAGCACCAATCATGGTATCAGATGAATTTTTAATGTATTATAATTTAGGCTAAGAATGGACTTACTCTTGTTCTTAAATGGCCTTCCCACACCAGCAAATAAGTCCAGTAATTTTACATGTCAATGGAACAATATAATTCACTGAAAATTGATTTTGTAAAAAAAATCTTCAACCAGGTCTGTTTGTGAGACAGCAAGTTGCAGCTCATACTGTATTTTGAGAATTTTAGTTTCCTATTTCTCTTCTTTCAAAAATGTTAATCCAGCACAAAGTAACTCAGAATACTTATTTTTAAGCAATTTCTACTCATTATGATGATGATTCATGTGGAGATGTTGCCAGCAATGATAGCAACTTTGGAAATGCATGACATGCCATGATGATATTTCTCTAATCAGCTATTTCTCTCTAAATTAAGAGAGGACAGGACCTGAATTCAGAACTATAAGAGATATATGTTCTTGTTCGTGTGCATAAACAAAATACAAATAACCTTGATTTAGTTTTGGTGAGCTGGAAGTTCAGAATATTTTTATTGCATTCAACTTCTTTCCACAAATAGATTATGATGAAGTTTGGCTATTATGCTTTTAAGTAAAAGCTGTTTAAAAAAAACTCCAACAACTTATCCCTGACATTTAAAAACATTTAAATACTGTTTTCCTTCATTCACAACATAGACAGTTCCTGCACACTGTCGGACTGCTCAGAAATTAAATATAATGGTTTGTTAGTCATTTTTTTGGTGGAAAGAAGAGTTTACCCCATTTTCTTACTTCATTATTGACATGATATGGCTTCGTTTTCACACTAGGACTCTCATGAGGTTTTTGATCTGTATGAAAATCATGAATGAATCAGTACTATCCTTCTTCTTAAATCAAAATATGTATCTGGATGGGCTCTCCTTAGACATAAAAACGATTACCCTTAGCTTTATTTTTGTCTGTGGGCAGTTTTGAAATTTTTTACTCCATCTCTGTTATTGAGAAACACGCTTCCCTGGTGACTCAAATGCAATGACAGAATTGTGGGGAGAACAGGCAGCACTAAGGGTTTTTCACATAACACAGCAGGTCAAAGACACTCAGCACCCCCATCTCAGGCTGGCTTTCAGAAGTACAGAGCAAACGAAGACCTCAACACAAAGCAGGGGAGGACAGCACTGAGGTACCTGACTGATGTCACTTGTCCATGCAGCTTTCTCCTGCCGTGACGGGGCTAGGAGGACAACTGTGAAAGGAGGAGCATCTGTGGGCTCCACTATGAGCTTGAAATCCAGGTGCCCAAACACCTGCCCAGAGCCTTTTGCTTTACAGCCAGAGGGGGAGAGAAAAAGTCACAACATGAAACTTCAGACTATAAGACAAAGAAAACAGTGGTTTCATTTAAAATGAAAACATCTTCTGGATAAAGAGCAAATCCAATTAGGTATCCAACAACTCATTTTGCTGTTCACATAAGCCAAGCACAAAAATACTTGGATTTGCCCTTAAAATTTCTTCTAACACTTATATGCTAATATACCATCCCCATATCAGAAGTATCACTCAAATTAATGAAACTACTTTCACAATTCAAGTGCAAAACTTGACAAAGTGCAGGATGGAAGCCAAAAGGAGAAACAATAAAATCAGCTTGAGACCACGTTTTGTTATTCCATTTGAGCAAGCTTGCAGTCCAGATTTGTGGAGAAACCAAGACAAAAAATTTGCCATCAGTTCTTCCAACTTGCTCAACCCCCATGTATTTCAGAAACCTAATTCTGTGTTGCTTATTTAGGTTGGCTTTTGGGGTTTTTTTGGGGTTGTTGGGTTTTTTTTATTTTATTTTCCAAGATGCTCTGGGTGGACTCATATACAAAAGTCAGCAAATAATTTGTCATATTTCTCCAGCCAGCCCTCTGGAGAATCCAGTAAAAGATGTCAACAACAGGAACAAGTACAACAAAACAATCATCCATCCAAGCCAGCATGTCCATTATTGGAACAGCCACTCCACTGAATCAGTTTTGCACTGGTTTCATTAAAACATATACATTTGCTCTTACGAAAAAAAGAAAAAAAAGCACTAATTTTAGGAAACTAGAAACTGTACTTACTACTGACAGCTGAACTTAACTTACAATCATCATCACTCGCTTCTGTCTCCTCGACCAGTGTGCACTCTATTAGAGACAGAACACCTCCTGTCTGTGGAAAAGGAGCACATTTCACACACATGTTATTTATTCCCACTTGTCACAAGGTTTTTTAAATGCTGACACACCTTACTCTAATGTTTACATTACTCAGAAGATCTAAGCAAGATTCATCAATTTCATGGTAAATATTTTTTCCTTATAGAACTAAACCTAGACAGATTAAATATCATTTTTCTTAATCCAACAGATCAGTAGTACAATGTACAAAACTTCTTTCACTTTTACCACATTGTAATTTACGTCACACACAGACTTGTTCACAATTGTCAAAAAATTAACTAGAATTTCATCTTCTGAATTTAAGTGAAATACATGCAAGATTTTTTAAAGGTTTCATTAGACTCTATTTATTTTGTGTTAAGTACTTGAACTATTCAAGAAGTGCAAAGTGAGAAAGCACATGAACCTCAATAACCTCTTGGTATGTCAAATTAAAATCCTATTCCACATAATCCACTCGGTGAACTACCAACATCTCTTTATCCACAAGCCAGCACTATGAAAGCCTGATTCTCAACAAATATAACAAGATTGTTCTTAGATGACATTTTAGTTTAAGAGAACATGCTGTTCAGGGAAAACAGAATTGACTTTGAAAATTAATTTTATTAGAGCTCTGGAAAATGTTCTTTGGCAATTCTGCAGGGTTGTACTGGCTGATTTATGCACTGAAAACTGACTTAAATTCGGTGCTACATACACTGAATTTATTCAGTACTTCAAACAAATAGATACATCAATGTCATGTTTATAATCCCCAGTTTATTAGAATTAATTTGTCTAAGAAACAAAAATTCACTGAATTCTATTATTTGCAATGACAAGACTAAGCAGTTAAATACTGTGCACCACTCCACTTTTGTTTATAACCACTAACACAAAGCTCAGGTTAAAGCCATAATACAGTAAAGTGTTGACAGTTCACCAAAGATGTGTTTTCATTTTGCAAATTAAATCATAATATAAAGTCCACACCTTAAGAAGATGCAGTTTTCCTCCTGAGCTTCTTGTACAAATTAAAAAGTGTTTTGTAAACAAGAAGCATTGTCTTTCTCCTTCTTTCTTCAAAGACAACGAGCCCAGGCGAACTTTACTAAGTTTTCCCCTCTCAACTGAGGGGACCTGGATAAGGGAACCTGGTAATGAAAGTGGAAAGTTTACTGTATTATAGTAATATTTAGTAGACAGTGCTCAAGTTGTTGATTCATTGAATACCAATAGGTTAATTAATGCAACTCTTCATTCCAGTATCAATGTGTATCAATGTCTCCTTTAAGCATAGGTCAATCACTTTTCTATTGCACAAGTTGCCTTTGTTTCTTGTCACAAATAGACTCAAACAAGTGCAGCCTAGACTAATGCTTGTGTACATGGCAGGATTAGATCTAGGGCTGATTAGGCAATTAAACACACTAAGAGGCCATTGATGAGAAAATGTAGCTGAACAGCACACACCACTTTGACAGCCTCTACACTTGCAAAAGATCCTAGCCAAAGAGACAGAGAATGGACAGAACATGTTTTGAAGGAAGAGTTTGTGTATGTGTGTGTCTGTCTGCAAGAGAGGAAATGAAGCACATCTCTTCTTCTTATCTTGGACTGCATAACTGTCAGTGCTGCACAGCTCATGTGAAATGTGTTACCAGTAAAACACTCCCAAACTAAATTGAACCTGCTTACATAAGCCTAAATTTGTGCTTTGCAGAGCTCCAGGCTGGGGACAGCTCTGCTTCTCTGCTGGTTCACATCTCAGTCTCTGACCAACTTTTCCAGATTGATACCACCATGTGTATCACCTCCAAATTTGGAGCAGGAGTTAAATTTGGTGGTGAAGTGCAACTCCTCTGTATATTCAACAGAAAGATTTCTACCATACAACTTGCTGTTAGCAGACAGGGCAGCCAAGAGACCTCCTAGTCTCATTCCCACACATCTCTCCTCACTATTACCTCTACACTGGCTCGTGTCTGGTTCCAGCATCAGGAACTAACACAGCTAAACCAGCAGGAAACTAATGCTAGGAAGAGGCAGCTTTCTTAAGTCCCTGATAGGAGCAAGGTCAAAAAAGCACCAAAAACCTAATGATGCAGAGGGGGCTACACAGCAGAAGCAGCAGGAGGAGAAGGCTTTGACCTGCCTCTTCCAGATACGAAGTAGCACAGCTGCATCAAAGCTCAAAGTAGTGGCAGCATCCTGACACAGTGCCAGCCTGACAGAATTATCCATGAAATATTAGATTAGCAACTCTCACTCTATGTTGTCAAAAGAATTATCTTGCTCAAAGGTCGCATATGCAGTCTTAAATTAACAGAGAAATTACAGTACCTGAGAAAGCTGCTATTTATCTACATTTTCCCTGCTCTTAGCTCTCTACATATATTTCATTAGCCGTAAGTTAATAATATGTGAACTTCTACTGACACGGGAAAATACACAGCAGTAAATTTGCCAGAGAACAATGTTCTCTGACAGACATTTCACATTTAGACCAAACGTGTATAACGTGACTTGTGTCACCCAAACAGAACACTGGAGTGAGGTTGTGCTCCAGAATTTTGCAAAGGAATTTGGAACATTTCGAGTTCACTTACATTCTAACCAAAACCCATAAATATTTATAGGCTGTTGTGCATTTCCCCTGGACAAGCAGCCAACCTGCCTCAGCTGTGAGAGACAGGGAGGACATCATTTCCATGTGCTGGAACAGTCACTTTTCCATGTTACACTGACCGCCCCTCAAGCCACGTTGCAAGGCCAGCATGTACAAAACAATTCCCAGACAAAATTCTCAGGGTATTTTTAGTCCTAAAATTCCAGCTACACACTTAGGGTAGCAATATTCAATCTGTGCATTTTGTTTCTGCTTAGCTTATTAGAGTAAAAGTGTCTATATATATATGATATGCTTACAGATGTAAGTTTACATGTAACTTTATTTATTTATTTGTCTTTATTTTCATTAGAAAGCTTTCAGGATTAACATACTCTGTTCTGCCATAATGGGCTGAAGTTTAAACAGTGTTCTTGCACGGAGCTGAAATACTGTTTAATAAGGTAAAACAGAGCAAAACTCTTTCTAAAAGCAGAAAACAGAGTCTGCATTTTCTCTCTTTCACATTTACAGAGAGGAACACATCTCCTACACATACTGCATGGCTGACACCAAGCAAGGACCTTGGGCATTCTGATCAGGCTTTAGTGTTAACAGAACTGGGCATTGGCTCTACCACAGATTTCCTCTTAAGGAAAAAAATGGTCACAATTGGCCAATGTACAGATACAATGAGGAAGTGAAGCTAATTTTAGAACATTCACTAGCAGTATAGTTTGGACAATAGTGTAATCCAAGGAATTTTTATCCAGCCACAGGCCTAAGCACTTTCAGCACTTCAGTGCTTGAACAGTCACTCTCTCGGTCTTCGTTCAATCCAAGGATTATAAAAGGCTGTATTTATAAACAAATTCAAACATTTAAAACTCTACAGTGAACTGTCTGTTTTACCAACACAGTCTGGCTTTTCCCATGCTGGAGGTTGTGGGGCTTGTTACTCTCCTTTTGTTGTTTGTTTTTACTGTGCAGAGGGTTAAACACTGGAAGAGGTTGCTCATTCAGAGAGACTGAGGAGTCCTTGGAAACAACCAAATCCTGACTGGACATGGCAGAAAGCAACCTCCTCCAGCAGGTGCTGCTTTGAGACTGGAATGGATCATTTCCACAAGACCCTGCCAGTCATTCAGCCATGGCATGATTTTGTGGTTATGATATCTTTACCTGCAGAGGTAAATTCACGGTGGCTAATGGCAGAAACATCAGAGCGTGTGAAGGCACTAGGGGCTCGAGGTGCCCAGTGGTTTAAATATCAACAGATTTGAGACTCCTTGCATGTCCTTTAGCCTCACAAAGAAAATATTCCTCACTTGTTTGTGTGCCTGACTGTTAAAACTGTACCGAAGTAAGAGGCAGGGAAAGTCAGACCCCAGGAAACTTGGAGGAGAATTCACAATCTGCATTGTAAAATACTGCCAGGGACAGTGGTCTCAACGTGTACAATTCAACAGATTCAATCTCTTCCTTAAAAAGTAAAGTCTATACAGACAAAGTTGTAATTAACATCCCCAGAAAAAGCCTGAACAAAGGTAATGGCACCTCTCTCCTGTTTTAAGTTGAAAAACAGGTTCCTGTACCCATCTACAGTAATCAACACAACAAAGAGAATGCCAATTGAAATTAGAGGAGACGGACATCACTGCCAAAGTGACCCCGCAGTCAGATGTAAAAGGAAAATGGGCTGCATTACTTCATTTGCTTTATTCAGATTTCTGCCCTTGCACAGAATCACAGGCAGTGGATGTTCCACCAGATAAACTGATACGACCTTCTGTAAAACACACTCTTGTCCACTGCCCTCTGACTGTGTGCCTAGAAATAAATCTGAATTTAATTTACTTACAGTGTTTGGCCTGGGTCTAACACTCCAACAGCAATTTGTTCAGACTGATTCCCACAGAAAAAAATCTAAGTTTTACCAATGAAACAGAGGGTACACAGACTAAATATTACCAGCCAGTCTTAAGGAAGAAACCCCAATAAATATATAAATACATATTTGTGTTACATACTGTAATAATCTGGAAAAAAATCTAAAATTTAATTTATGTCCATGGTACAAGTCAACTTAAGACAATCACAGCCTTAGAATTTCTTGCCTGTGGGTGCAAAACAACTTGGTTTTTTTTTCTTAAAACCATGTTAGTAACTCTTAGGACACCTCATATATGAATATAAATAAATATGCATATATTTAATGAAGAATCAAGTAATTTATTAGCAGATACTGTAAAATATTGGAAGTTATTATAGGAAATGTAATAGTTTAGCCACATAACTACAGAAACTGCACAAAATAAATTTCAAAATGTATAGAAAGCATATTAATTACCAGCTGTGATACGGCCCCATTAAATACCAGATGTTCTGCTGAGGTTATCTGGAAAAGGTTTCATGAAGGGATACATCTAAATTATATTCCTGGGTACTTTTAATGCTTCTCAGTACAAAGGAGGAAAACCCATCAAAATCCTATACTACAGCTCTGTAGTTACTGTGTACAAAGCCAATTACTTCCTTAAGAGATCCAGAAGTAAAATATTATATAAATGGGAGAAAAATAAGCATCTAAAGTAAAGACCAGCAAGTAAGAATTGTAACCAATTTGCAGTTCCTGGCAAAAACTGTCCCTTATTTAAAATGGAAAAGTTATTCTAGCACAGTTTTTGGGAACTTAACAACAAATTCCACCCCTGCTATAACTGATTTTCATCTGAAAGAGTTTCCAAAGCTACCATTAACAGGCAGAAAGAGTGCTGCTCGTCCCCTGCTCCATCCCCTTGGGACCACAGTCCAGGCAGAATGTGAATGACTGTCCCATGGAGGCTTTGCCACTCACTGCTGCTGATTTTCATGGTTCCTGAAGAGAGCAGCTCAGAACTGAGGTCCAACTGCAGCCCAAAATGACCAGTTTCCAGGGGATTTTGTGACTCACCCTGCAGAGAGCAGGGGCAGGCTCAGGGTGCTGACAGTGCCTGGTGGTGGCAGTGTGACCCTGCTGCCTTTAGTGCAGTTTCTCATGGTTATTTGGGCAGCTTTGCAGAGGAATGTCTTACCTTGGCGTATAAAGGTTTGGCTGGTGTCTAGCAATATGTCACAGCCCTCCACTATGGTTCTTTCTATGGCCAGGTTCTTCCGGATGTTTTCTGTGTCACTCACCTCGTCGTGCATCACTCTGTTGGAGACAAAGCAAAATGCACTTTATCTCCCCAAAACGTGCCTCACACCTGTTGTGTCTGTTTTCACTCACAGAGTGCAGACACAATGCATGTCCTTCACCACCTGCTGCAGAAGAAATCTACCCACCCAGTGCCTCATCACTCCAGAGGAAGTCTCTTGCCTTTTTTTCTCTCCTTTTCAAAAAATACTTGCGATAATTTTGATTTTTCAGCAGTGGAGCCAATTTTGCCAGACTTGTTTCATGGCTATTCCTGAATACATCTGACAGATGCCACCGAGCTACAATCACTTCACAGCTGATAAGAGAGAACTTGATCCTTAATGGGCTGGGCTGCCACAAGCAGGGAAGTCATGCCTACCATTGCATAGGAAACCTACATTGTAGATTTCCTCTCCACAGCTTTAGTGTCCCTCTCTGTTCCTGCTTTATCTTTACATCTCAATGTATCAACTCACTCCTTTCCTTCCTTCCTTCCTTCCTTCCTTC
>VZTN01030916.1:99499-143482 GCA_013400515.1 Erpornis zantholeuca
CCTTTCCTTTCCTTTCCTTTCCTTTCCTTTCCTTTCCTTTCCTTTCTCACCCTCAACAACCACAGCCTTGATATTTCACCATTTACTCTCTCTTAATGTTTTTTTTTTTTTCATGGGCATCCTCCCCCTACAGAGAAAAGTACAGTTTGGGTTTTTTTTAAATGCTGAAACCAACCCAGGAGTTTATATGGTCTTGTAATGATATTTTCCTATATTGGAACTGGACTGCACTTTCTGGAATCTCCTCCTCCCTCAGAACTACATTAAAGGGATAGAAATGACTCACTTTATTTTATATTTTTGGTCTATACTGACTTTACGAGCAGAGAGGATCAGTGAGTCTCAGACTCCAACTCTGAATGTTCAGTGATGAATCAGTTGGATCAGCAATGAGCTCTGACTTATGAGATGAACCAACCCCAAACTAATTTATCTGCTTCTGCAGATCTTTTACAACTAAATATTCTCCAAGCACATCTGTAGTGAATACTCCAGACACTGAATATTTATATCCTGGAGTTCACTCATGGTCTCTTTGTTCACAGCAGAAAATGCAGTTTCCCAGAGAGGAGGACCACATTTGTCACTGGGATGATGAGAGGAACATCTGAGAAAGGTCTGGGGGTTCAGGGAAGAGCTTCATTTTGCAGGTTTCCACAGGGAGCATCAGTTCTCAGAATATATCTTTAGTTCCTGCTTATGTGGCATCATTTGAAGCACATATGAAAGTCAGTTTTCACATCAGCATGCAAAAACTGTATCACAGATAGAGAACTAAATACTTTCCAATACCCTGGTTATTTAAAATGCCCTTCTCTCTTTAAATTAAGAAAAAAAAATATTTCTCTATGTAAAGAAAACTGCTCTGTTCATAACCCAGGAGTAGGTGGTTTCTATAGTGATTTCTGTTCTCCCCTAACCAAAATACAAAGAGACACTTGTAGGTTTAGGTTTACAAAAAAAAAAAAGAAAATAGAAGAGATAAAATATTACACTGAGATATTTTTGTTATTTTTCATTATCTTCTGTTTTAGGTTTGATCCTTTTCATTAAAATACATAACTTTCTTAAAGGAGCAAAACCAAAAAAACATAAAGAAAAGCACGTTTTTCTTTTCAAAACCTTTAATTCAAAATTATCAGGCATAAGGTTAAAAAATCTTACCTTGAAAGTTCTTCTAGTTTAGATTTAGCAAATTCAAGGCTTTTTCTCTCAACGTGTTCATGTGGTGTGTGAGCCAAAAGTTCATGAAGTGTTATAATGTATCTGGGAATCTTGAAACCAATAAGGTATAATATCAGTAAATCCATATATACCTTCCCTCAATTTTAATAGATTATGAGCATGTAAATTTCTTTTGACATTGAAAATACCAGGTGACCTGTCTGCATTCAGATAAAATTCACATTGCACAAAAGGAGATTGAAGAATGTCCAGGATTTGACTATTAAAGGCTACAGGGTAACAAGGACCCTTCAGAGCTTTTAACCACAGTAAGAAGGACCCTTCAGAGCTTTTAACCAGAACCAAGTGATGGTGCAGCATAACTTGTCTGACACAACAAGAATTATGTAGGAGGAGAGGCAACATTATGCTCAAGTGGAAAGTCATCAGCAATGACATAATAACATTCCCCATCACACAGGAACAGGACCATCTCTTCCCCTCCCTTGACCTGGTTTCAACTCAACCCAAAAAAAACCCCAAACCCATAAAAACTTTAAAATATACCACCTCAAAAAGTAAAAAAGCATTGCTGCAGGTGCTAATGGCTCCTTGGGCTAATATGAATAACTATCACTAATATCTGTGTCACTGATGCCCCTTTTTCAATTTTTTTCTCTGTTTGGGTTGCCAAAAACTGAACAAAATGAGGGGTTTCAGTGTTCCTCTGATGAGTGAAATTCCAGGTTAAGTGAAAAAGACACAAAATCATCAGGCCAGTGCTTCACAGAAATCTTAAAACAGATGCAAATGTCTAATCCAGGTAGATCACAGTAAAATAGCAGGAGGGTAAGTACAGTTTCCAAGACTTTTGAGTTTATTTTTCATTTTCCAAAGACCAAGTCACTTGAGAAGAAAATGGAGAGAAAGATACAAAATGTATTGCTAGTAAGAGGCTTATGGCTGCTCTGAGGTGCTGTATGTCATCTCCCTCTGGACTTTATAATCAGAGGTCCTAAGTCAAGGAACTGCTCCTTGGCAATTTCCTTTGGTGCTGTCCTCATCCCACACTCCCCTGAGCCAAGTCGAGCCAGCATCGCTGGGGAAGAGATCTCTGCAGGCAGAGATTTGGTGTAACAACAAAATTAATTAAACTAAACTATTTTGCAGAAGAGTATTTCTAGTTAAGGAAGAACAGCCTTCAATCGATTGTAGCTGTAACATAAAATGAAACGTAAAATCAAATATACACAAAAAATACACATGGACTACCTGAAACATGGGGTAGGTAAGGAAAGTTTCCAGCATTCGCCCCTCACATGCTGGGTTGGCTTCATATTGCTTCAAGAGTTTGTCAAAATCTCTGTTTTGCTTACAGTTTGCCAGTACTTGTAAGCTATATTGATGATTTCGAACAAATTCTTGATATATGTTCAGCATTGGCAGCAGAATGTCAAATAAGTCAGCTAGAAAAAGCAGAGAAATTACATTTTTTTCCCCCAGCTACCCATATATTGAAATATGTTCTTAAAGAAAGTACTGTTTTCTCTGGAAGTGAATTACTATAGTCAGTCCTACTTCCAATATACTGACAATTTAGAAACATTAAACATAGCTCTTTCACCTGCCTAATGATGGTCGTTCTGATTATCTAACAGTCAGACAGTATTACCAAAAATGTAAGTCTAATCAATGCTTAGGGCAGAGCAATTCTCATATACAGACCATTACTGCCCACATGGGATTCCCACTACACCTGATCTTGAGGTGTTGATTCTGCAAATGCATTTCCTTCAAAAAGGACTTTTAAGGACTCGTGTCTTAAAAAAAAAAAAAAAAANAATAAAGTAACTTACCTAGAATTAAGGTAGGCCAGTTTGCTATTCTTGCTTTTAAGCCCTGGTGAAATATCTCATGAAGAAACATGATTGTTTCACTGTAAAACAAGCATTTAAGCAAACAAAAAGAGAATTCTGGTTTTATTTTCTGATTAATAATTCACAGAGAAACATCTCTTCCTCTTTTGCACTTTGCTAGAAAAAAACCAGAAGACAGTTATTGTTATGGAAATAAGTGCTTCTTTTCATTGCATTGTTTAAAAATATTGGCTTAGTGCTTCTAAAAAACACATAGTATTTGGTGTAGAAATATTCTAACATTGTATTCATATTCTAACATGGAAAAGGAAACCTGCCTCATGACTAAAGAACATATTCTATTTCTTAAAAGTTTGGGGCAAATTTGGATGCAATCCCAAGCCTGTATCTAATGTTAGATGCCTCCTGGGATACTTGAACATGCTCATTACAACAGCACTTGGATGCATAATGAAAGAACAATTGTTTTTTTGCAGGATATGAAAAGACAAGAGAGAGGGAAGGAGACTCCTTAGGCAGGACAACAGAAAATAGAAGCTTTGACGTACTCATCCTCAGGGTCTTACTGGGATCATATGAGGCCACTAAGTCCAGTTCTGCTCTCTTAAGAGAAAAAGAAACAGGAAAGGTGACAGAAAATTATGAGAACTGCCCCAAGAGGCACCATCTGTCCTTGGTTTCCTCTGGCAGACGAAGACACAGAACGTAGGAAGGGAAAGAGGTCTTGCTGGTCTCAAGCAGCATCACCTGCAGCACATTTTCCTTTCAGCCTGGAAACGTGGTCTGGCTCAGTGACATCACCTGCACCAGAGCCAGAACAAGGGCCAGGCCTCTCTGCTGTCAGCTGAACCAGAGTGGAGAGGAGCAGTCGGGGAAACCCAGGAAAAACCCCAAATGAAAAGCCCTAAGAAACCCCCAAACAAAAAAATTTCAACGAAATAAAAACCCCATACCTGTTAAGGAAGATGCTGCTGACATCATCGTGACTGATGGGTGGCTTCTTGGAGCTGGCTGCCATCCTCAGGGGCCGCAGGAAACAGTTCACCAGGACATAAAGCTGGTGCACATACTCTGACTCAGCCTCCACCATGTTGAAAACTATCTGGTTCCTCTTCCTCATGCTCTCTGCATGAGGAGAACAAATATAATCTTGGACAATAGTTTTCCATTTTCTTCTGCATAACCAGCCCCTCATAAAGCTCTGAACCTATAAAGGGATCAAGTACAAAAAGAAAATAAGAAAAAAAACACATTACATGTGTTCTCATAAGCTCTTCACTGTAGAAATACACTGTAGAAATAACCCTCAAAATTAAAAGCCTTTGATTAAAAATAAAAAAGTTAACTTATTGATATAGAATTGATCTGTAATTTTATATTTTTTACATTTCTATTTGTTAAGGGTCATAGTTGTTGCCAGGAAATAGACCATAAAGACATGGCCTACATATAAGGGAATCTTTCACTGCAAGCTCAAGTGTTGTCACTTCCCATCAGCACAACGAGGGTGTGCAGTTCCTTCTTCCTCCTCTTACACATTTCTCTAATACCCCCAAAGGTATCCTGCAATACTTCCAGACAACACATTCCATCACAGACTCAGTATCATTATTGGCAGAATTCTTAAATAATTTCTTAAGCTCAGTTTGCTTTCCATTTTGAACAGATAACACTTGGGATGTGTATTTAAAGCTATGTATCAATATATTGCTTGGTATCAGACACCAAGGCAACAAACATGTTATTCAAAACAGCAGATTTCTGGCATTCTTAAAAAGCACCTCTGTGTCATGGGAAAATCTAACTAAGCACAGTATCTATTGAAGGTGCAAGTGGATTAAAGATTACAGAAGAGGTCTACATGTGGTTACAGGAAATTTCATTATGCCTGTGCCCTGATCTTGACGTGAAGATCATTCATCTTCAAACAGAAGTGCAAAATTTCACTGGTAACAGTTTCTTCTGAAAAAATGACTTGGAAAAAAAAGGGGCCAAACTGTCAAAATGACCAAGGTGAAGAATGCAGTGATTCACACACAGATTCAAAGCTCTCTTGCTACTAAAAGGGCCATTTCCAGCTTCTACAACAATGGTTAAAGGAAAACTCACACCAAGTTACTGTGCTGACCCTGGCTGAGACTGCACACCCCAGGAAAAGACAGAAACTAGACACATTCCATAAAGGATATTATGCAAATACGTCGGGGATAAAATGTGGCACTAAAATATATATAATTAAAGAGGTTTTAGTAGAGGCAGGGCAAAGGAAGACCTGTGATTTGACAGCATTTAAAGAAAATAATTAAAACTAGACAGACAGAAATACAGAACTACACTCCTCATCCCACCCTTCTCCTTTTAAACACAAAAGACTTCATGTTTACCTTCTTAATTTTTTTAATATCTGGATCTTCATCTTCCTGGTTGCCTTGATAGGGTCGCATTTTTTCCTTTGTTTTATTCAGTGCTACAATCTGACAAAACCAAACATCCATTAAATGCTTCCTTGAGCTAATGAAACCCTTATTGGAGAACTAACAGGACACAGATTTCCCCTTCTCCCTTCCTCCTGTGGGAGGTGTACAGAATGACCAGCACATAGTTGGTGAGAGGGACCGGAGGACTTCTCCTCAGGTCATTACAGATCTCTGTCCAGCTGAAAGTGGGACCCAGAATGAGCAGGTTCTCCTCCCAGAACCAACTGTGCCTTTTGGGGTTTATCAGCTCGGGACTGCAGAGAGGTTTGTGACAGCACTCCGTGAGTCAGAGCAGTCTGGAACAGTTCGTAACTCAATCACAACCAAAAGCCCTGTGCCAGGATCAAATCCAAACCTGAAGGCAGGGATGAAATAATGCCATCAGCAGCACCCCCTGTGCAAAGCAATATGTCACCCTAAACCCTCTGACAGGAAAAGTAACCCAATCAGCTTAACAGGCCCCAATATTTCTAAGAAAATTTTTCGTCCAAGGAGTCACTGGGGGACCATTACCTCTTGACCTCACTGGGTTCTGCCATTTTCACAGAACACTACTACAGAGATATTGAATACCACTGCAATGCACACAGCAGAGTGCTACAGTCCAGTGACTCTCTGGTGGGTCTGGAACACACCTCCGACTTCAGCCTCTCGATCTCTGTGTCCTGGTCCTCCAGCTGGTGCCGGAGCTGGTTGGCTGCCACCTTCTCTGTCTCCACGATCTGCACCAGGTGGATGTACTTCTGCATCAGCACCTCCCGCTCTATCAGGATGTCTGAGTAGCTGCCAGGGAAAGCTGAGGTCAGTAAAAGCAGGCAGATTCATCCCCTCTTGTGAGATATGGGCAGATAAACATGGCCCCAGTGACAAAAAGCCTGCAAAGCCATGTTTGTTTAGTTTCAGCTATAATGTATGGTTTGATCATAAACCACTCAAATCATAACCACCAAATCATCCGAACTGAGAGAATTTCATATCCTTTTTAGACACAGGGGCTAGAGACCAGTTTCACAGTATCCAGTTACTGAGAGCAAGATAACTGCACTTTTTATGAGCTTCTAATTCTCACACTAAGCTCAAGAATTCTATAAATCCAATTTGTTGTATTTATTTCAAGGTCTTGATTTTTTCCCATCTTTTGGGAGGACTTGGGGGAGCACGTAGCACTCCATCAGAACTAATTCTCTCCATCTGCCAGATCTCTGGATGGAAGAATTCCCATCAAAACTGTCATTTTAGTGTGCTACCACATTTTGTTCTTTAGGCCATTTTTACTGAAACAAATGCCTTTAATCTAATCAGTATCAGGAACCACAGTATCAGTCTTTCTCTTAGCTCTTAGGCAGCTTTTTCCTGAAAAGGGACAACACCCCTAGTGCAACCAGATGCCACAATCAGAGCACCATGTCAGAAGTGCTTCCCAGCCTCAGCTAGAGGACAAAGCAGCTTCTCCCCAGGCAGCGTCTGAGCCACTCTGACCCTGAAGCAACAAAATCAAGCACTTCGCTGCCTCTTACCCCAGGTTTCAGGAAGGTTGTTCTCTGAGAGTTAGGTAAATTTACAAGGTAAAGGCCAAACAAAACACAGCAGAAAGGAGGCCCTAATTCTTTGGAAACGGATCCCTCACTACTTAATATCACATCTTTTTCCACTGTTGAGTTTGAGCACAGGATTTAACAAGAAGGAATTTTTGGACTGCAAATCCCTTACTTTTAAATTTCTTCCCACTTGTTATAATACTCATAAAACAAAGAACATTTGCTATTAAATACTCTGGGGGCTTTAAAATTGCAATAATGTGCATCCTCTATAGCGTGGGTTTTCTGTAAATTTTTACTTGCATTCCAGTCAATGTTAGTGCACTTTTACACTGGAGGCAGCCAATACTAAGCACAGCTATTGAATTCAATACCTAACCTGGAAAACAATCTTAGATTCAAAATAATTACAATAAGTTCCCACAGCTGTCATAAAGTAAAAGTTATTCCTCCTTGTAGAGATTATAAAAATAATAAGAAGTGAATTTAATTCTATTACATTTGTTATATTTTGACTCTTGGAAAAAGGAAGGTTACAACACCTCTTCCAACAAGTAAAAAACATACATAAATAAATCTGTCATGAAGCAACCCACTTATCACTCAGCTGTGCAATAACAGCAAAGGAGTATGAGATTAGTTCCTCAAAAGCTTTCAATAATAATTTGGTTTGTGTTGCAAGAATTCTGGGGTTTTTTTCAGAGACCAGAGTACTTCATCTCTTTGCACCCTAAAAAGGCATTTGTACATTCTAAAAAGTGTCTGAGTTAAAAATACAGTTAGCACTAATTGTTTTATAATTTTACGAAGATAAAAATATATGTAACACAAGTAATAAAATGCTTTCTTTGATTTACGTTTAATATAAATAGTCTTTCCCACCTAAAACCAAATCCAGACAGGTGAAATGCACTCTTTTTCTATTTATCCTTCTCCAAATGTTCTTAAAGTTTTGCTAACCCTTGTTTCCAGTATAGAATTTGATGGGTTTCACTTTGGCTTTATTCAAACTGAGGAAAACAGTAGGAAAATAGGACACAGACTCACAAAGGATGAATTGCTGACATAGGACCCAAGATATTGTTACATATAGCACTTTTCTTTCACTTCTTTGTATCCTCCTTTATGGAAAGAAATTTTGTGTATATTTTTCAGATTCCTTTAATGCATTAAGCTGGACTTGCACAGCTTTGTTTTACTGGGGAACAAGAAAACTGAAGTTTTTGTTCTTTTGAGATGTTCTTAGAGAAATTCACCAGGGTGGCTTTGGCTGTCTAAAATGTCAGGCTCAGCCTGAAACCAAAGAACATCTCCTTCACTCCCATAATTAGCAGTATGAAGAAGAGTTAATTTTAAAAGTCTGTGTACACCTACACTAACTTAGAATAGGCTAAATCCATTTTCCTTCTCAAAACTACTGTTGGGAAAGGAAAAATCAGAGGCTTTTGGCATAAACTTCACATACTTCCAACAGCCCTTTCCATCCATCTCTCTGCATGCCTGAGCAGAGATCACGGTGTCCAAATGTGTTAACCTGAATATCCAGAGTCATCCCAAGAGCCTTACAAGAGGACAGGATTTCAATACTGGCACCAACACTTATGTATAAAAAATCCTTGTCAGAGAAAATTGTACCAAAATCTTCAGATGTCAAACAAAGACAAAAAAATTATAAAACAACTTGTAAGCAGCCAGCCTAGATCTGGTTTTCTGTCTGGGGTGTTGTTTAATAGAAAGAAACAAATGAGGCAAATCACAGCTTACATGAATTTATATTAATATTTTACTGAGAGGACCAATTCCACAATGTGTAGTATAGATAAAACATCCTGAAAGCTGAGGCTGAACCTATCTACTACCACCACCTGTAGAGTTAGGGCTCAAATCAGGAATTTCCAGAAGCTCTGATTGACCACCACCTACCACATGGAGAAAGGAAGAAATGAATCAAGTCCTGAGAAAAACTGTTGCACCATCTATGCTGACATGCTCAGAATATGTAGGAAAACTGGAGAAAGCTTAATCATAGCCTTCTTATTAAAGTCTCCTTGCTCTGGTAACAAACCAGGATAGCAGTTCCAGTCGTGGTACCAGCCAATATATTCGAGTTTTGTCACAAACTGAGACCAGAGTTATGGTTCACTGCAGCACTCCACACTAATTGCACTAAAGCTGCTCAGGCTGCTAGAAGAACCAGGCATTGGGTCTGGCCACATCAAATTACCCTCTTGAAAAGCAGAATGCATAAACCTAATTCACTCATTATGAAAAGCAGGCTCTGGCTCTCTGGAAGGCAGAAGAAATTGCCTGCATCTGTCTCCACACCCACCTCGAGCAGCAGTAGGACTCCTTAACAGAGGAGAAACAGCCTCCAGACGGGTTTTAAAGCCTGATGGCACAGTCACTGCCACAGCAGGGATGGGAACAGTAAAAGCTGCAGGAGAACATAACCAATCCTTCCCTATGACTGTCAGCAAGGTGCCTTGGGAGAGCACCAGGGCACAGAAACACCCAGCCTTTACTGACCTCCTGCGTGATCTGGAGTTCGGAGGGATCCATCAGAACTCCACATCCCAAACGAGTTTTACTGCATGATCCTTTTAACGGAGAGGGGGAAACACCAGCTGGAATAAAGAACCTTTGGAAGGGTGGATCTAGGAACCAAAGCACCCAAATCCATGTCCGTGGGGAATGCTCACTCCAGGAGCATGGGTGTGTGGGGAGAGAACGCTACCCTCTCACGTGGGATGGAGACTGTGCTGATAGCACCTCGCATCAGCCAGTGTGTCACCATCACAGCTCACACCAAAACCAGCTGTTCCTGTGGTCCTGGCACTCCACTCAGGAAAATCTCACCTTATGAATTCATCCACCAACAAACTGGAGGAGAATGGTACCTCACCCCATTGTGCAAAACTGAGACAGAACTCAAAGGAAAAACAGCCATGAACCACAGAATCACAGCATGGGTCAGCTTGAAGGGACACCAAAGATCACCCAGTGCCACCTACTGCCACGGGCAGGGACACCTCCCACTGTCCCAGGCTGCTCCCAGCCCCAATCCCTGACTCTGCCAGGGATCCAGGGGAAGCCACAGCTGCTCTGGGCACCCTGTGCCAGGGCCTGCCCACCCTCCCAGGGAACAATTCCTCCCCAATATCAACTCCCTCTTTTAGTTTAAAACCATTACCCCTCATCCTCTTGCTATCTGCCCACATAAAATATAATTCTCCCCCTTTTTCATAAGCCCCCATAGAAGGGAAGCTCATGAAAGGCTGCCATGAGGCATGCCCAGAGCCCATGGGAATGCTCTCCACATCTCCTCTCCGCCTGAGAGGAGGCACCAAACACACGGGTGTGAAACTTTACATGAGATGCAGACAAGAGCATTTTGGGATTATACAAGGCTTGTTATAGAAGTGCAGGAACCAAAGGCAGGAAAATGGGGCATGGAAGAGGTTTGAGGAGTAGCAAGCTTTGGAAGATGGAGAGATAAGGGGATACAAGGCGATAAAGAATCACATGTAACCAGACTGATGAATACACTTGTCTAGCCGTCAACTGTACATCATCACCACTAGCCATCCTGCCTTCTCACCAAACCCCACTTCTCACTCCTTGCTTTGGTGAGGGGAGTCCATCTGTGCATCCATGGAGCTCTCAGTGCCATTTTCTGGAGGTGGGACCAAGAGGCCACAGGTGCCTGCAGTGCCAGTACCACACTGGAGAGGTGAGAGGTGTGAGCCTGGCCAGGTGTGTGACCACCAGCCACGGCCGAGCCAGGCTAGCCAAGCGCTGGGGATCACCAAGGCCTGGCTGGATCAACAGAGACTCTGATTTGGCTACTGGAGGGCACCAGAGGCTCAAGCCAGCTTCTGAGAACACCATGAGGTTGGGTGGCTGGCTGAGAAATGACTTTTCAGACATGTGTGTGCCCAGGTGGAGCGGAGAGTAGCACAGTACCTGCAGCAGCTGGGGATGGAGGGTCCAGGAGCAGCTCCTGGGCAGCCTGCACGGCTCAGTTATTTTCTGTGGAGCCCATCCTGCATATGTGTACTGGATGTACCTCTCTGCCTCACTGCCAGCCCACCAAAAACCACAAAATTGTGGTTACTAAAGCACCAGGCCTCAGCTAATAAAGCTTCACTGAGCAAGGCATCAGTACAAGTCAGCTCTGAGCTGTCACACTGAGCTTACAACCATCTGCAAAATACTGTGTAAAACATAGCAAAGTGTGCCTATGAATCTGAGAGAAAGCCTTTTTGCTTCTGTTTGGTTTTAATTTTAAATTGCCAGTTAGAGGGCAGTAGTTCCTCATACACCTTAAACAGTGACCCAGAGGAAAGAAGCATTCCCATTTTCCTCCCTGCTCTTCTCCCACCTCACCTGTGCAGTGAACAGACCTGGAGGAACAAGATGGACTAAAACTAAGCTGGCAATAAATAATGCATAATTCCTTTTCAAATCAGTTTCCCAATTAAGTTCACACTTGTACCTGCCTGGAAGAAGGGTTTTCATTCCCACACAGGGTAAATTTAAGACTTTGGAATAAGTTAAAATAGAGAAGTCCAGTAAATTTTATTAATACTGCATCCATATGAAAGAAAGAAAAGAAAAAAGTCTAGAAGTTTTTAAGCAAAATGCAAAAAAACCCCTTGAAATGCAGAAGAATTTGTAAGAGAGGGTGATAAGTATACATCAGTGCATTCAGGATAAAACAGATTTTTTCATAAGATAACAAGGTCTGGAACAAAGCCAAAACCAGGACTTCCAGATGCAGTCACTGACAGAGGAATTAGGATTTGCCAGGAATAAATCCTCCTGCCCAAAAAAGTAGCTCAGAGGAAGCAAACCACTCTCTGCCACCCTGGATATTACTGAGAAACCAAAAATACTGAACATTCAAATAAAATGGAAGGAGAAGAAAAGTAAGTACAGATGTGGAACTGATAACGACGTCCCACTGAAATATACCATATCAAACATCCCAGTTCCAGCACAAAAGCCAAACAATCCCCCACATGAGAAACAATGGACAATGCCACAGCAGAAGAAACCCTTTATTTATGTACTGGCATCCAAATAAATTACTTATTTACCCAGAGTGGGCCATGGGGTGCACTGACATTGGAACATCCTTTTTTCCGTTTATAATTTAGAGAGTAAATAAACGTGGAAGAAATTTTGATGGCTACAAACATGTGCTGGGCAAAAAGAAAAAAAAAATCATGAAAAGCAGTCCAAAATGAGATTAATTAGATTTTCTATATGTCAATCTAAGAAAACATAAAACCTCAACGACCTCATTTGCATTGTCTCAGCTAACACATGGATTGCTCCAGCTTCTCGTGAGGATAAGACCCTCTGGAAAGCAATTAAATATTTCCATTTGTCAAATGCCAGCACATTCACACGGAACAAGATGTTCCCAGGTCTGTTTTCAGTTTAAGAGTAGTAGAAATCTTCTCAATGTTTCCTGCAATTTGTAAATAAGACACCTGAGATGGTACGAAAAAGGACCTTTAAAGTGCTACATAAAATGTCATTCAGCAGTGGATAACAGAAACCTGAGAGAAGTGTCAGAGATGTCTTAGGTTAGACTCAAATGAACAGTGACACTGAAGAAGTTGCCAAAATCTTTCCCATTTGTCAAAAATGCAGACAAACTCAAGGGAAAAGGTCTAGATCATGAGGCAGGCAAAATTCAATCCCTAAAGAAAATCTGTGCTATTTTGTTTAATTAACTTGGCAAGAAAAATCTTACACAATAATCTACTACTATTACTTTAGCTTCTTTTTATGTATCTTCAGCAAGAGACCCAATGGTTTAGTATCAAATTAGGAACTCCATGTTGTTCTGCTCAAAAAAATGTAAAACCAAGAAAAGCAGCTTCCAATGAAGTAGAAAATCGCCAGAGTAATGAGGTAACCACAATAGGGAATAGCACTCCATGCTTACCAACTAAATTTTAGAATTTTTTTGGTCATTTTTGGGCATTGTGTTCAAGAAAGCACAAGAAAGCCATGTCCATATCCATGGGCAACCTCCCCAAAAAATTGAGATACCTGTGCAGAAGAGGTGAATATGAAAATCCCCCAAATGACATAGCTCCATGAGACTGTCCCTCACACAGGTGTCCATAGCTCAACATCGTCACAAGGTAGGCCCAAACAAAGGGGAAACAGTCAAATAGCAAAAGGGATGGAGATAAAGATACTGATCTTAATTACCTCAGAGACCCAGCTGTCCTCTAAAGGCTGCAATGACAACTTCCTGGCAGCGTCAAAAGTCAGCCACCCTGACCCTGAATGTCACAACCAACTTCTTCACAAGTTCTCAATATTTTCAGCTGCATATTTTTTATCATGGACTTGATTTTGTATCAATTTCTACCCCGAAAATTCATGTGTGACACATTTACAGACTGAACTAATAGGAGAAAAATTTACCTTGTGTTACGAACCTCTTCTTGCTTACACACTTTTTTACACCAGGCAGTGGACTAGAATCCCAGAATCCCAGAACCTCTGAGTTTGGAAAATCTCTCCCAGCTCATGGAGCTGTGCCCCATCCCCACCTCATCCCCAGCCCAGAGCTCTGAGTGTCACCTCCAGGAATTCCATGGACACCTCCAGGGATGGGCACTCCAAACCTCCCTGGGCACTTCCAAGGCCTGAGCTCCCTTTCCATGGGGAAATTCCTGCTGCTGCCCACCCTGAGCCTCCCCTGGCCCAGCCTGAGGCTGTTCCCTCTCCTCCTGTCCCTGTTCCCTGGGAGCAGACCCCTGCAGCTGCCCCCTTTCCTGAGGGAAAGGTTGTGGCAAAACCAAACTCATGCTGCAAAGAGGGAACCCCAGGATGCTGCTGTCCCTGAATGCCATTACCACGAGGAAAAAGCCCTGCCCCTTTCTTCACTCCCCATCAGTGTACTCCACAGAAGAAGCTGTCCCAGACCACTGACAAGGAGGCTGTCCCTGCTCTGCTACCCTGCAGCAGCCCAGGGCTGTGGCTGTCACACAGAGGGCACCAGCTGAGCTCTGAGCCCCAGGGACCCCCAAGGCATGGAATAATGTGCTCACCCAGAGGGCACCAGGCAAAAAGTGCTTCACCACTGCCCACCCAGCAGGGCATCTCCTGGGAGAGGACAGGGCCCAGCTCAGGAGGCAGCAGCACCAAGAAGAGGAAGCAGATCCCAAGGCTGGATGCCCAGGCAGCGCAAGACCTGCAGCCCCAGGGCCTCATTTCACAAGCTCTAAATTAAAAACTACTAGCTGCTCATGTTCAATTTTAGTTCTGAGGCAGAATCACTTGTGTTTACATGGCTCATGTCCTAAGCAATTCGGGAGCTGCCTGGTTCCTTGTGCGTTACCATGGCACTGCAGATTAGCTGAGGTGAATGTGGATGGGAGGAGGCTGCAGGAAGTGCATTTCAGCAGCAGCTTTGCCTCCACACACCATTCCACGAGCCTTCAGGGAGATGATTTTCATTTAGATTACACCTAAACCGTGACCACTTGCGACACAGATCTCTCCTCAGGCAAAGGCTCTTGCATGGCGGGAGGTCCTACCACATCTCTTTTCACAAAACTGTGGTTCAGGTGATTCAGAACTTCAGTTTCAAACTCAAAATGTTATTTGTCACGCTTGTCATCTTAATGGTTTGACCTCCTCTTTCTTAAGTTCATTTCTCTGTAAGAGTTTCTAAGGAAAACCTAATTTATTCATCTGTCATATCATTAATTTCCTCATTCATATGACACACTTGTCTCTAACAGGGGACTAATCCTAGGGCTTGTTTCTAATAAAATCATGTTCTTACCAAAGTAATTTCAACTGCAGCACTGTTGCTTAAGAAAGATAAAAGACAGTGAAATAAGCGTTGAATGGTAAAGGTGGTTTTTTTCTGTAACATACTCATGGATTTCAAACAACACACAACTAATTCATGTTAGCATTTATTCCTGTTTGGAAGGTGGGTTTAGATTTTCAAAGTATTATCCATTTATCAGTAATAAAATGGATCAGAGGGTCACAAATCGAGTTTCATACCTTGCTTGGTGAATAGCTTCTACCCACTCATCTCCATCAAGCTCATCCTCACAACGCAGCTCCAGTGGCTTCTGCCCCTCATGGCCAAAGAGAACAGTGAAGTAATGCTACAAATTAGAACAAAGGGAAAAATGGTTAAGAAACTCTTAAATGAAAAATATATATAAAATTAAAAAACAAACGAAAAACCAACCAAACAAAAAATACAAAACAACAAAAAAATCCCACCCAGCAGAAAAACCCACACCAACAGACTTCCTATACTCAGCCCAAAGTGCTGGCAGCCTAAGGAAGATGTGTTTTAAGTTTTAGTCTTGAAACATGGATTGGAGGTGAAACTACCCTGAAAGTATTCCCCTGTGACTCAAGGTAATAGCTTTCATGTACTTACTGTTAAGCTATTGTTCTTAAACTTACACATACAAGACAAGAAAATACAATTCCCTAAAGACCTCCTACAGCCAAGTACAATAACAGAACTACAGTGGGGTGTCTGTCGATCTCTCTTGCATTTTTTCACCTAAAGCTGTCCTCACAAGCCAGCACGGGGCACCAAGCCTGGAACCACCACCTCCTCCTCCAGAGAACGCAGATTGTGCACTGGCTCCAGCTTATTCCCCACCTTCCCAGAATAAAAGGGACTCTTCTCATGCACCACACTCCCAAAACATTTTTGCCCCTCTTTCAAGAAGCCTCACCCATAACTCTATGGCAGCAACCTTTTGTTTTCACAAGAAAATGCTATTCACACAAAACCTGTCAGATTCTCATTGGCGTTTCTTGCATGAAGGGCATTGCCCAGGTGTGCTCTGCAGAACTTTCAGGGAGGTTTTGCTACTCTCAGAATGTACAGTACTATCTAGTGGGGAGGGGAGAGCCACCAGTTATCTACCTGAGCTCCCATTTCATAGGTTATTTACAACCTTATTTTGCACAGCTTGTGTACTAACTTACAGCCAGGCAGCAAACAGAATTCTTCCAGCTCAGATGAAAACAGGTCAGAAAATATTGTACCTAAACACACACCTTTAATTTCCACAGGTGCCTTAGATGCAGCCTTTAAAAATCCAGCTGCAGCCTTTAAAAATCCAGCTGTTTTGCAGGCAGCAGGACCAGCGAGGGGCCTGCCCAAACATAAAAACATCTGGGTTTGGGTCTGAGGTGATCCAGGAGCAATTCTACCTGAACTTCTCTGCATCAGTCCACTCTCCTCATTGCCCAAAACTACCCCATCCCGTTTGCACCTCCACAGCTATGCACAGGGAACAGAAATTCCTGCCTGGGCTCTAACAGCCAAACTCAAGCACTCATACATTTGGCTTGCTTTTTGGTAACATGAGTACAAAAAACGGAATTCCATGAAGAGAAGTTATTCACTTGTGCATTGTAATAATTTGCTGAACATCACTACATGTACACAAAACGCTTTTCATGCAAAAGACCATCAGAGATGCAGGATTGGGGGCAAACATGACAGAAATGAGGCCAAATCAGATGCAGCATTCACATTCAACACGCTTTAATTAAAGGAAGTTCAGACTCAGATCTGTTAATTTTCAGAAATAAAACATCTCCAGAGCCCAAATGAGGATTAATAAATGAGTAAAAGGACAATCTTATAACCAGTGGGGTCTCAACAGAGCATGTCACTTAAACATGAATACCAGGAATAGGAATAGAAAAAGAAAAAAAAATTAATCAGGTCCATAGGATTCTACATAGCAGTGAAAGAAAAAAACTTTACAACAATACAGTGCAGTTGAAAATAACTTACAGCACAGTAAAAAGTGCAGCAAGATTACACACAAATGTGCTCTGTTTATAGAGTGGAATAGTCTATTTTAAAAAGCATATTTAAAGATAAATCACACTGTTCAGCACTGCATATTATGTAACAAGTTATTTGCATTTCATAAAGCTGTTACATATAAAATTAGAAGAAAGACACAAGTGCAGACAAGCATTGGATTTAATCCCATTGTGTGGGGATTCAAGTTAAAGGGAGAGACAATATCACAGTCCTCCCTACTTGTGAAGTGCAGCAACTCAGACCTCTTTAGAGCAAGACTTGCAGTGATCTCATGTCGCAGAACTTAAACTCAGAGGTGTGCAGTTACCATGGTGACAGGCACGCTAGAAACACGCAGACCCAGAAAATGCATACATTTAAACTAACTTAGGGGGCAACCACAGCAGGTCTGGGCCCAATGGCAACTAAAGCTAAATTATAGAAGAAATTTTTTTTAAAATCACCTACATCTGTCACCCCCTCAAACAGGCATGTTGCACTCAAGCATCAGTATCAACTCTCACTTCATTTATCCAGAAATAGTCAACTCTAAAGCAAGCAAAGAGCACCAAAAATATCATAACATGCCTCTAAAAAGAATCTCAAAGTAATCTTTGAATTCTCTTTTCAAAATAAATGTTGCTCACTTAAAAAACAAATTTACTACAAGAAAATAAGATGGTGTCTGTGATGTACTATTACATTCTCCAGTAAATGATGTATGTGAGTGGGCCTGTATATATAATTACATAGAGACAATATAATTTTAGCGCTGCCATTCAATGCTGAACAGTTCAGCTTCCACATCAGTGCAGCATAGTACAGGTAAGAAACACCCCTGCACACACACTATCAGCTTTCTGATATTTACAGTAAACAGTAAATATTTAAGCACTGTAGCACATATTTACATCAACTACCCTCATCATTGTCATTATCATGTCTGCTGGATAGCAGGAAGGCATTTGTGTTTCAAGTTCATCTGGACAATTTTGTTGTTTATGCTTATTCTGAAAATCGCTGGGCTCATAGAAGGTAATATGAACATTACATATTATTGTTTTTGACATAAAACAAATTCTGTACTTTCATTTCAGGGTGTCTTTTCAGTATTCTGGTGCACACAAGTGAAATGGCAAGGTTTCATTTGAATAAAAACACCTTTGGCAAAGGTTTTCAAGGTAAAGCTCCAGAAAAAAAAAGGAGGGAAAGCTTCAGGTACCCTGTCCAGATACGAAGGTGTGAGACTGACTGCCAAGGAAAGAATTCAGGTGTATCAAGAGCACTGTGGTGTGTCACTGCTCTGACTTGTATCTGGGGCTAACCACAGTTTCTCCCTGCAGTGAAAGGAAGAGTAAGGAAGGAACTGATGGGCACCTGCTGCAGAGACAAGACTGGAGCCAGACTCAGACTCTGGGGGAAGAAGTCCTGCACCAGAGCTGGGCTGCCCAGCAGCTCAGAACACAGGTCTGCCCTAATGAAACTGTCAGAGTGATGGCAGTGCTCAAAACAAGGCAACAAAAGCTCCAGAGCTGCCAATATTTCTCCTTCAGAGAGGAAAAAAACATTGTTCTGATAACAAAAAAAATCAATCCAACAAACAAACGAAACACACGCACACAAAACGACCCCACAAAAACCACAATCCAAAAACCAACCCCAAAAAAATCGACGCAAATGATACATTGCCCTGCACATGTGATACATGGTGCATGTAACACATGGTGCATGTAGCAGAAACACTACTTTTAGGACCACTGAGGTCAGTTAGTGATGATGGCTCAAAAAGCCCCATGACTGAAGCACTGAGGGACCCAGAGGAACGGGGATTCCCACAGAGGTGCTGGTACCCCAGGGAATGTCACTCGGCAATTCCACTCCGAGCTCCTGCCTTCAGCTCCTCATAACTTTGGACAGCTTTGACTGTCCAGGAGACAAAGCTCTCACTGGAGAAATGATGCAAGTGTCAGCAGTGCTTTTGATACCCCACCCTCCCATCAGCAGGGTGAGTCAACATGTAAATCACGTTCCAAGGGACACCAGGGTGACACCAAAGTGTGTTGTACTGTGGGCTTGCAAAGGGTGTGTGAGGTGTGGCAATGGATAACCTGCCCATGATCTGCTCTTCTCCAAGATTTCCTTACTAAACATAAAACTAATTTATAATAATATACTGTAAAATTAGAACTTTAAAACTTTGTTTTGCCATGATCTTGCTAGGTGCTGTTTCCTGATTTTTTGCCAATTTATTACAGTCTTGGTTTAACTATTCAAGCCAGGATGCTGAGAGTAAGTTAAAAAGAAAAGTCCAGGCGTCAATATCGATCAGAATGGAAACCAGAGATGAAAAACAACAGCGAAAAATTTGTCTGTGTACCAAAATTGCTACCAAAACATTAAGAGCCTTAACAAAAGCCTGTTTTTAATGTGAGGCATGAGGAAGCTTAATCATTTGCCATGTATTTAAAGCTTATATTCACTACCTGATGTTAGCAAGGGCACGTTGCAAACCTTTGATGCTGAAAAAGGTGGCAGAGGTGATTAATTAAAATCTAACATGACAAGCTAAAAATATTTCTTGTTCTTCACTTCTAAAGACATTTTCATTTCAGAATCTGGAAGCCTGTGTACAACCTGAAATGCAAGTAAATGACTGAGCAAAAGAGAACAATCACTGCAGCAACTGAAAACTCCTCAGTAATCCCAGAAGGAAAAGCAGCAAACTGCAGTCTAAATCAAAGCAGCTTATGCTATTCAAGGACACATTAACTCATGAAGTTTTCAGATGTGTTCTACTGGCAATATTTTGCCCAGCTTCTCAGAAAGTGTGTTTTCAAAACAAAATGTGTATTCTGTATGTCTTAAATCCTGGGGAAAGGAAAGGAAGAGGAGGGGAAATGCTGGGAAGAAGGCAGCATCTCTAGAGGGGAACAAGTAGACAAGGATGAGGGTATGGAGGTGAGGGAAATGTTAGGGGGAGAAGGCAGCAATCCCTCACAGAGAGAGATTAATTGTAACAATGCGAAGTGTCAGGACAAGGAGGAATTGTTTCAACAAGAGGAGGGTTAGATGGGATATTGGGAAGGAATTGTTCCCTGGCAGGGTAGGCAGGCCCTGGCACAGGGTGCCCAGAGCAGCTGTGGCTGCCCCTGGATCCCTGGCAGTGCCCAAGGCCAGGCTGGACATTGGGGCTGGGAGCAGCCTGGGACAGTGGGAGGTGTCCCTGCCATGGCAGGGGTGGCACTGGATGAGCTTTAAGGTGCCTTCCAACCCAAACTGTTCTGTTATTCCATGGTTCTGTGAGCAGCATGCTGGTGGGACAGGAGTGTTCCCCCTCTGCCAGGGAAGACTCTGCCATTTTGGGACTTGCTGTGCCACCACTACTGGCAGGAAACACACAGACCACTGTGGTTAAATTAGCATGAGAATGGAATAATGACAGGACTGAGAATTCATTTTTAAGTTTCCAGGGAAATCTACTGAGGCAACACATTTCATGCTTGTATCACACCAATTAGTAGAAGCTATAATGAGAACAGGATTAGTGGACATCAGAATTAATACGATGTACTCAGGAAGAGTCAGATGGCTTTCGTACAAGGATGGCATCTCCTGTAAACCCAGGGGAGCTCTCAGAAGGGTCAACAAATGTTTGGATTGCAACAAAAAGGGTTTTTAAAATTATTCTGACAGATATTTAAGGTAATGCTTTAGCATTTAGGACTTAAAAGAAAAATGTTACTCCAAAGACGAAAAAAATAAAAAGGTAAAAAGAAACCAATCAAAAGCTAGGAAACAGAGCTGGAATACTGGACCATCTGTCAGTTCTTACAATGGAACAAAGTCATCAAAGGACTTCCTCAGGGAGTTCTGTTGAAGACTGTGACAGGCATTACAAAGGATGACAAAGTTTGTAAATTATTTAGGATAGTAATGATGAGAATCTATTATTAAGAACCTCGACAGGCCTGAGTCACTGGACAGCAAGATGGCAGATGGAATTAACTGTGCACAAGCACAAAGTGACACACATGAGGAAAAGCATTCCAAGCTTCACATGCGGAAAGATGGGCTTTGTGCTTGGTACCACCACTCAGGGGCAAGATCCTAGGAAAAGTTCTGTGAAAACACCATCCCAATGCTCAGCAATGCCAGAAGAAGCAAATCAGGGCACAGGGACAAGTGGGAAAGAAAGAGAACAAAGTTACACCATGAAACATCCTGAATACTGTGGTCTCAGACAGAAAGGGCAACATAAATTGGGAAAGGTTCAGAAAAAGGTAGAAGTGGTGCAGAAAGGGTTGAGCATGTCCCAACTGGATAAGTGAAAACTTAATTGGGGACTCTTCAGTACAAAGAAAGGACAAGGAGCGATGGTTTCAAACTGAAGGAGCCAATTTAGACTGGATATAAGGAAGGGGTGTTGTACCATGAGGGTGGTGAGGCCCTGGCACAGGCTGCCCAGGAGGAGGTGGATGCCCCATCCCTGGAGACATTCGAGGTCAGGCTGGACAGGGCTCTGAGCCACCTCATCAACGTGAAGACGTCACAGAGCTTTGCAGGGAGAGTTGCACCAGGAAACCCTTAAAAGGTCCCTTTCAACCAAACTGTTCTGTAATCCTATGGAAGGAGCAACTTTGGGGATACAGCAGGAGTCTGCAGAACTGGCAGGTGTATGAAATGGATGAATAAGGTTACATATGTCTATTTCTCCTCCAATTAAAAATAAAAAATCTATTAAACAAAGGTCAGAGAAAACAGCTTCAAAACAAACAGAAGAAAGCAGTTCTTTGCAGAACTGTTGATAGTCTGGTGTTGCTCTGTGACAAAGGAAGTGGTAAATGCAATGCAGTGATGTGCAGGGAGAACAGAGAACTCACTGTACAGAATTTCTGGACTAGCAAACACACAGAATTCACATATTTGGAATGCAAACAGTCCTGAAGCTGAAAATAACTGGAAAGTAATTTCTGAGGAGAGGGAGAGGAAAAGTAATATAAGTATTAAATTGATGCCTTCCCCGTCATGCCCTCATGGCGACCATGTGGGACAGTAATTAGAGCAGCTGGACCTTTTGCCCACCCAAATGAAGCCTTTCTCATAGTCCTACAGGAGCTAATTAAAACTTCCTCGGTGGCATGGGAGTCTTCTACAGCCTTCAGATTGCTTTGCACCTGATTATAAATGCGATGCATTTGTACCTTCATGAAGTGCTGGCTCTTATGAATTTTCTAGGTTTTTCTTGTTGATTTGGGGTTTGATTTAGATTCTTTAAAAAAATAAAGAAGCAATTTGCAAATCTGGTAGAGAGAGACTAGAATGTTTCAGGTTCTGTTTCTTTCTGGTGACATCTGGGGATTAAGGGGTTTTATTATCATCTTAATGTTACTTCATCATCCATGATAGGTAGAATCTGATATTGAACAGAACTATGGAGAAAAAATTCTAGAGGTAAATGTGAACAGGGCTTTTATCTGCCAAGAGTACATTAGAAAATACTGGTTTGGATCTCGCACACCAAGGAGATTCAGAGATGGGCTGTGGTATCTGCTCTGGGCTTAGCTTCAAACAGGACAAACTACCTTGTACTGGGTGGGGGATGAGATGGCTTGGTGTCTCCTTTCTTTAACAAATATTGAATTAATTGAGTGCCAACCGGCTCCATAAAATGTATTCTGACATCTGACAGTGAATTGCCTTCCTGAGCCATCCTGCAAATATTGTCTGGCCAAGAACAACTGAGATAATGATATTTAATTATGCAATCAACAGTTTTCAAATTAGGGAGACTACACATAAATGCACCCTGTGTTACAAACTCTTGCTCTGTCAATTAGAAAATACTGTACCCAACTTGCATGCAAAACAGAAGTCAAGGAACACACAAAGGTCACTGAGGGCCTCAATTCTCCTGCAACTTTGTTGACTTGCATCAAAATTACACGAAATTACAATGGTTATAGCATTTGCTTTTACGGATGAGAGAATCGGGCTAATATGGCTCCATCTGCTCTACTTTCAATGCAGATCATTTGTACTTCATCAGCAGTTTATCAACAGGGAAAAATTCTGCCACATAAAAGGAAATGTTGATGAGTCAAACCTACGGGCATGGATACAGCCAGTAAGTGCAGCTGAATTATTCACTAATAATAAACTGAGCATGGGTACCTTCATCTCAAAGTGCATTTGACAGAGCTCCGTGGGAATTTCCTGCCACAAGCCACTTGCCTCCTAAGGACCTGAGAGCTGCCTTGCAATGACAGCACAGTCACTAGTAAACATTCTCAGCACTGCCAGCACTGCTGCCTCCCCGCACACCCTCAGCCTCTCCTCCCACGAGAACCAGGGCTCCTGGGACTGCACTGATCTCTGCCTCTCATTTCCCCAGGTGGCTGATGCAGTAGCTGTGCCCACAGGATACTTCTCCAGACCGAATTCCTGAAAAGTGAAGAGTAATTCCTACAAAGCACGGCCAAATCCAATCCACCCAGAGACAGACAGTGCTGCTCCAAGGACCTGATGGCATTCACAGCTACCTCTGTGCTCACCCCAGCAAGCCCTCAACCCCATTCCTGGGATTCTGATCGTCCCAAGTACTGGGAAAAGGACATGGCACTCAGAGCTGCAGTTCACACTTAACAGTGAAACACCTGAATTTTAGAAACCACTTATTGCCTCTGATCCCTCCCAGTCTTTGGTTTCTCTGTAATATATTCCTTATGCTGGCAAAGGAAAATCTACTTCTTTGGAAAGTATTGGTTTTAATGGTAATTTGAGACATTTTCAGGACACAACCATTCATGTGGAGAGCTCAGCAAATGGGCAGGTACTTGTGGTAACCATGGCAGTGAAATGTTTGCAGTGCAAATGTGGAGAAGGAGCACAAGAATCCCATTTTCCCTACTGATGACCCAGCCCAGCAGGTAGGCTGGGAGCACAGCCCCTCACTCCTTGTCTCTGCCCCCATTCCAAGGTCTCAGCAGCCTCCATTTGGGCCAAACTGCAGGGAATGAACAGTCAGTCCAAGGTCTGGTCCCTCCTCAACATCACAGAGCTGAACTGAACCAAGACCACAGCCCTATCACATAACTAAGCACAGTACAACTAAATTAGTATAAATACAACTAGATTAGTAAAAAAATGGCTATATCCATAGGAATGCAGATATATCAGCAGGAAAACATGATGTTCAAACTGACACAGAAAGGACAGATGGGGGAAACAGACAGAATGACACCAAAGGGAGTACTGTAATCAGCAGTAGTGGTAAACATTTTTCAGGACTCAAAACTTTCTGTGTTTTGCTAATTTTTTTAACCCTGTCTCATTTGTTCACAGCTGTCACAACCTTAACCTTTTTCCATGTACTGACAGCCTTCCCCTCCTTGTCCAAACAGCAGCCAGAGCCCCCCAGCCTTTTCCTCTGAAACCTGACACAGCTGCACAGCTCCTCCCCACCAATTCTGACATAAACCTTAGCATTTGGTTTGCCCTGCAGAAGACATCCCTGTATTTTAATTAAAAGATCAGACTTTAAAGGCCAGACGGAACATTTATAACCTTCTATTCTGATTACTTATGTAATATGGACCAGAAAAATCTCTCTAGAGAGCTCCTGCATCAAACATACAGGATCAAGATGAGCCACAGACCCTCCTTCATCAATCCTAACATGGAAATTAATGAAAAACCCCCCTGAGCCCAAGTTAAATTCTTCTAGGTAATAAATTATCCTCACTGCTGCAAACATGCAGCTTCATTTTAAAGAATGAGCAGGCAGGTAAATAGTGAAATTATATGAAGAGCCTGGTTTCGGAAGACTGCATCCCTACACTGTGCACTGCAGAAGGGAAGCCTGGATTCCTCAGCAAACACCATCACATATGTACCAAAAATTAAAAGGAAAAAAGATAAATCTACCCCAAGCATTCACACAAACAATTTCTATAGAGCAAATAATTTTGAAGTATTAATTTACAGGAAGCTAATTAATTGACTGTCTTCTAATTATATTCTGAAAATATGCAAACACAGGATTTGACATTTTCAAGGCTCTTTATAGACAGTAACTAATCTTCGAACTCCTCTACAAGGTAAGAATTATGGTGCCCATTTTAGACACAAGGATATGTGCAAAGATGCCCAAATATAGATCTGCTGTAAAAGAGTTCAACCCAAGATTGCTATAAACAGAGCTTCTCTCCCTGAAGTGAGCCAACACACGAAAGGGAGGCAAGAATAAGAAGCCAGCACATCTTAGACCTTGTTACACCCCTGTTATATATAATAATTTCTATCTATAAACATTTTCAGAAAAAATCCAAACACTTGAAATTTCAAGCAACTGCAGTTTTCTGTGAGATGAGGGACAAGACTGGTACAGTCACACACCAGCACCAGAGACTGGCAGAGCTCTGATGGAAAATCAAAGACCACTGCAAGGAGCCAATACAAAGTTTTCATGAAACCTGAATGATTGTATGACACAGCAAGACATCCTTCTGTTGGCACCATCATCTCTGGCAGCCACACTCAGTGGTTAAGAAGCCCTGAGGGGTGGGAGCCTCATTATAACCTTGTAAAAAAATTTGCAAGAGAAGTGACAGACTCTGGTTTTGAGCAAGAGAAGGTTATTGCAACACCAGAAGCCTCGACCTCCACCTTCCATTTACTCACAGTCCACCAAAGGAGCACTGGCTGCTCTGCCCACGTGGATCACACAGAGGAGGGCAGGGAATGACATTCCAGGAACCCAGGGCTGAACACAGAGCTGCTCTACCCATAACTCACAGAGAAACGGGTTCTTCATTGAAATTACATTTCCCAACCTTGCCCCTAAGGACGGTGAGTAGAAGAGTTCCCATTAAGGGAACTTGTAATTGCCTCTCTCAACACATTTGGAGAGTCCAGACCCCCAGGGGATGGTCTGGACTGTTGCACCAACCCCCTGGGTACGTGGGGTTCACTCAGTGCACAGGGAGATGAAACATTGACCTCACCTCAGGACATAAAAGACCCAGTGACTGAGTCCTGCTCTGTCTCACCCACCAAGAAATTTGGATGAAACTTCCACGACATCTCTGCATACGTTCCTGAATCTTCCAAGTTTGCAATGAAAATAAACAAACAACAAAAACTAACAGACGCACACCATGAAAACAAACAAACAAAAATCCCCTAACAAACAGAACCCAATGCTCCTCACCTCTGTCGTATGACAAGCCTTACCTAATCCCCAGGACTTCGGACTGTCTGTTTTCAAACCCTGGGTTTCTACAGGGATTCTCTGAAATTTCCTTGCCTGTTGACACTGTTTGGACAGGCTGTAACAGTAACTAACAATACTCCAATTCCCTACCTTGTAATTATTAAAAAAATTCTCACGGTGACAAGGGTCACAGCCACCAATATTTTATATGAAGGCTAAGAACTGAATTGCACTACATCAATTGTGAGGTGAAAACTAAGTTTTCAAAATTTGGCTAGAGATTGCTGAAATGTGCTCAGGCTTTATGTTAAATAAATTTCTCTTTAGGCTATAAAACAAATAGCATTACAGATAGAATCCACTAATAATATTTTGTAACATTTACTGTCAAAGACCCACTTAAGCATACATTTCGTTTTCAACAATTTACCCAACTGGAACTACAGCATATGTTTTCTTTTCAGGTTTTTGCTAATACATCCCAAATCATATTAACTGTGTTACATTCAATGGATTAGTAACAGAGATTTTGGAGTATATTCAGTTGGAACTTTTTCCAGTGTGAAGTACTTTAAACACAGAGATAATATACCTAATATGCACCCAAATTAGTGTCATGATGTAGCAAAGGACATGTTGAGGTTTCCTTTTTAAGCAATTCAACAATTACTCATATTCTCTCATAACAGGATAGAAACATTTCACATCTTTTAGAGAATGCCTGGATTTCTGTTCCCCTATGAAGCGGTTGTGAATGTGCTGATTTTAGCCACACCTGTCATTCCAACGCTATTAATCAAACAGCGAAGTTTGTACAAGAGGTAATTTACTCGGGGTAGAAAATATAATCCCTTTCTTACTGCACACATTTTGCTGGAGCACTGTTCACAACCAGAGGCAGAACCTCCCACCCATCCAAGTGCCTTCAATGAACCCCTGAGTGTTGAGATGGAGGGGCTTAAACCACATAGACCAGGAGTTACAGAATCACAGTCACAGAATCATGGAGCTGTTTAGGTTGGAAAAGTCATCAAAGATCAGAGTCCAACCTTTGCTCAGCATTGCCAAGGCCCCCACTGCCCCATGTCCCAAAGTGCCACATCCACACAGCTCTGAAACCCCTCCAGGGATGGGAACTCCACCCCTGCCCTTGGCAGCTGTGCCAGGGCTCACAGCCTTTCCCATGAAGGAATTTCCCCAATATCCACCCTGAGCCTCCCCTGGCCCAGCCTGAGGCTGTTCCCTCTCCTCCTGTCCCTGTTCCCTGCCAGCACAGCCTGACCCCCCCAGCTGCCCCCTCCTGTCAGGGACTTGTACAGAGCCACAAGGTCCCCCCTGAACCTCCTGTGCTCCAGGCTGAGCTCCTTTCCCAGCTCCCTCAGCCACTCCTGGGGCTCCAGCTCCTGCTGCAGCTCCATGGCTGAGCTACCTTCAAACACCCAGTACCTGAGGATACAGTTCTATCAGCTCTTTGCCCCAGAGCTATGGCAATTCTGGGTGTTGAGCAAACAGGTGCTCTCTTTTTGCACAGGATTTCTGATAGATAAGTTGAAGAACCTCCATATTGATGCTAGGCATGAGCTTCCTTTCTCTCAGACAAGCATATTCCGGTTCTGTTAGTTACTCCTGATCTCTGGGAGTACCTCTCTGATGACAGAGGTTTCCAGATGTTCCACAGCTCCTGTGTGACAGCAGCATTTGTGTGCCCAGCACTCATCACTCCCAGTTCTTCTGAGGTCATGCTGTGCTCTGTGACTGAGGACCAGGTGAGTGCAGCATGGTTTGACTCTCTAAGCAATGCAGTTCACTGGCACTCATATTCATATATGTGATAAATTCACATCACATGTATTTAAATAATGCTGTTTGATTGGTATTACTTAATGCCATTTGCTTTCACAGATTTTCTGATGCACTTTCTGCAACGTGTCACCCACTTCTGCTGCAAATCCACTACAGAGCCAACCAGAGCAAAGCAGAACTCTGTGTCCGAGGGGCCTGGGTGTCCCCAGGCTCGGTGACCATGCTCCTGTCACCTCACTGGCCACTCTGCTGTCAGGCTGTCCTGGGCAGAGCAGAGCCTGGCCCTGCTGTGCACTCAAAGTGCACACATACTGGTCAGATGTCACCTCCCTGCAAGGTACAGGTGACAGTGACAACCAAGAGCAATCCTAAGCAGGCAGCACCATTCTGGAGAGGACAGAGTTACAGAAGGGTTGAGAAAGTGGGGGCAGAGAAGCACAGGCACCACTTTCGCTATCTCAGAAGACAGTAAATTGTATGCAGAACAATGGGATTTTCTGTTCATTTTCCACAAAGTGAATATTTTATGTTCCTCCTTCTTATGCAACCTCAAATTTTGCTTTCTATGTCAATACATATCCCCAGCAGCAAGAGCCTTCTCAAGCTAACCTGAATAAATACAGAGATTTTGGGCTCCCGAGGGACATCATCTTTGAGCAGGAAAGGCTTCCCATTGTTGCTCTTCCACAATAAATCCTGTGAAGCCCTGGCTTGAGAAGTGCACAACAGCATCCTCATCTCTCCTTTGTGGCAGGAAAAAGGCCAAGTTTACTATTTCTTGCTAGTTTGACAGTTGAGTTTGATAGTTGCAGTTAATTAAGTCCTGAACTTGCCAAACAAACAAGGAAACTTTTAAGTAAAGCTCTGTTTTCCACTCTGTTTCACAGTGCTGTTTGAAACAAATTGCTGATAAATCTAGAACAGCAGATGAAGAATGGCCAAATCAGCTTGGATACAAACACAGTTATTTTCAGGGATGTTATTGCACTTCCTTTTAAAGTTTTAGGAGTCGTGATTTCTGCCCTTCTACTGGAGTTTTGAAAAACTGTATTAAAGATTCACATATTTTATGTCATATAACAGCAAAGCCTGAATGATCAAAGATGTATTCACATGGCAAACATCAAAATTCAATTTGCTTCACTTTTTTTGTTTCCATTTGCACATAAAATTCTTAGCTTTAACTGAAATCCTTCTTCCTGTCAAGCAAAGTATATTGCCTCTTTTTTCTTTAATTTTAACCAAAACTGATTTTTTTCCTTAAATACAGAAAAACACCACATCTTTAAGCCATTAGTTTCCATCAAAACATCTGAGAAGCACTTTATCACTCAGAGCTGCATCTAAATACAAACAGTTTCTGTTGTTTTTTGTTCTTAACTCATTGGAATGTATTGTGGGAAGACTATGTCAGAAATTCAATTTCTCTTCTCAAAATCCTCTCATTTTTCAGAGCTTTGTAGCCCACATGAATATTACCCTTTTCAAAGGCAGAGAAACACACAGCAGTATGTAAGGATGAAAAAGCCATCCAGTTTTGCTGCTGATAACAAGAAAAGGAAACCATAAAGGACATCATTTTCTGCCTTAGCAGGCATACAGGGCATAATGTAAAAAATACAGTAGGAATTCAGCTACAGCTTTCAGGTCAGTTAAAAGCCTCAATCATTTTCTTGCTGAAAACATTTTTTTTTCTGCTGCAACAGATAAAATATTCCTTAAGTCATCTTTTCTTGAGGAATATTTATAACAAGAGTAAATACTACTGAAATAATCCGCTTTGATTTACGCCAGAGTTGGGCAAGGTGGGGGCCAGGGGGTTGTAGCAGGTTAAAAACCCCACAGCTCTCTATCTTGAAGGAAAATTTAATGGGTCTTCATATAAAGAATTGTTTAGAAACATAAAATCAAAGCAAGATAAAAGCACTTTTTGTTGATTGAACCAACTGAGATGGACCAACCTGTCCCACAAGGACCTGTAGGTGCCTCAGAGTGACTGTGATGCAGCTCCTGCCCCGGCCCAGGGTCCTCACCCCAGGTAGAGCTCTGTGATGGGCAGGAGCAGCAAGCAGCCAAGACATGCAAGAGGAGGTGGAAGGCAGCACATCTGTGTTCTCTGAGCTCCCACAGCACACAGACCCATGATTTGTAATGCAGTGGGCATTTTGACCAAATACTCAACCACACAGGGAATAAAAAATATAGTGGATTCAATGACCTTTTTTTAAGGGCTTTTGAAAGTACTTTTTCCATGCAAAATAATTCTGACAAAAAGGTGAAGAGCAGCAAGCAGGGACACCCTCCCTGGATTCCACCCCCCTCCTTCTTGCCTTCATTCTTAGACTTCTATTTCTGACACCTCCTCTCTAACTTTTGTAATGTAAAACATTAATAAACTTCTTTGTTCTTTCAGTTGCATAAAATGGGATACTACTACTACTACTGCAGGGGTTGTAGTAATTATGGAGATTGCCATCCTACTGCCTGACATGGTGTCAGAAAGATAACCTTGTTCAGGTTTCTTAGGGAGGAAAAAGAATCCCTCAAAGCAATCTCTGTCAAGCCCTTAAAATTATCATTTCCAAAGACAAAACAATGCAAAAGTGCTTTTGATAATTAAAGAAAGAAGTCTCAAAATTCACATTTTGAAGACAACTGAGGAAGCATCTTATCTCGTAACATCCTGGTTTTGTATTCCCATGTAAAGAAAAAGGTATAAAAAGCACATGAATTTACTTGCCTCCTGTAAAATAACAACTGATGTAGCCAGATGCAATGAGGAAGAAAAATTAGAAGAGGGAGAATACTGTTCAGCTAAGTTCTACCTGCAAAGTGACACTCCCATCACTACCATCACGTGCAGCCAAATTTCCATCATGAAGTTTGCAGGGAGGTTCTGTGGGATCCAGCCACAGAGGACAGACCCAAAGTAAAGGTGCTGCTCTGATTTGGGCAATTTGTGAATAAAACCTTTAGTTATGCCTCAGTTCCTGGCTGCTGTGGAGGAGGCAGGGGGGATGTACAGAGAACCACAGAACCAACAGGCCTGGGAATGACCCACAAAATCATCAAGCTCGATTTTCAACCCAAACTCTGGGTGCAGGCCGAGGGCCCCAAGTCTTGTGTGACCCCAGGAACAAGGTGCTCTAAGCAAACACCTCCAGCCTAACTGTGATTTGTGAGGGCTTCTTTTGCATCCTCCACCTCAAAGGAACTCCAGATGCAATCAAAAAGCAAGAAAACTACTTTAAACTCAGTTGACAAGACCCACAGGATCGCTTTTGTTCTCCTCCCACACCTTTTCTTCACAACAGAACATTGTTGGCTCTATGAAAACAAGCTACAGTTGTCTCTCAAGAACTGCTGAGTAAAACCACACAGATAAATGTTATAAAATAATTTGTGGACAAACAGAATACAGCACATGGGTGTGACAGGTAGCCACAAGCTGTCATTACAAGTCTTGCTATCATGGCTCAAATTAGCCACCTGTCATCCTCTCTGCGGCCACAGCCACTTGCTGTCCTTGAATGATACAGAGAATGGGGGAAGAGCAGAGTGTTCCCAAAAACAGGCCATAAAATTATGAAAATACAACTTTAAGTGGCTGCTTTCTGTGGTTACTCTGTGATTGAGATGCCAGAGTTATTCTCTTTCTAATAATTTTTAAATGAAGGCGTGTGCTATTACAAAACACAGCGAGCAAATGCTTTACTTGCACTACCAGTGCTGCAAGGACTTTATTCTTTTCTTAGGAGATATGAACCTAATTTTTTCTTGCAGTACAACTAACCAAGTTTACTTCTCAATAATTAAAAAAAAAATGGTCTTCTAGTACAACAGCAGCTTGAGAAGTTGAACAAATCTTAACACTAAGAGACGTGTCACAGCTATCTACATTTTTTAAGGTTTGCCTTTTAGATATTTCAAGTTACCAGGGAAACCCATCTCCTGTAAATATTTATATCAGATAATTCTTTAAATTTCCACAAGTGCTGATCTATGCTCCAGCTAAATGACTACCATTTAAATGTGAGACACTGAAGAGCAAGTTACAATTCTTCTGGAGCACACAGCAGTGCAGGGATAATGTCATTCAGCTAAAGGAGTTATACGGCAGAGTCCTAGTCAAACCAGCTGCAGGCGATTCTGCAGCATAACAAAGTGACAGATGTCCCAGTATAATTTGGGGCTTCTGTACAGAAAAAACACCATGTCCTGCTAAGAAGGTCAGTAATCCAAATACAGCTATTTACACTGCTGGAGGGAGAGTTGGGATGAAGATTTTCAATGCGCTTCTGTAAACCACTCATCCAACAGCACTAGAATAATTAAGGGTAGTGGGTGTTTAACTCCCAGCAATGTGTCCTCTTATTTAGTTGGCCGAATTAGGACCACCATGCTGAAACCTTATAATCACTGAAATATCTGGCAAAGCTTCATTCAGATGCAGAGGACTGTGGGGCCTTTATATCTGACACTGATTTCACTGAGGTTAAAATGGCGCAATTCCAATCTGCACCATCCACTATTCTCAGCACCTTTCCCTTCTGCACTATCTCCCAAACAAGTTTCTAGACAACAACAATACACCACATGCTGGAGGTCCTAACACACAAAATGAAGGTTCTTTTTGCTCAGCCCCTCCTTCGTTCCACTCCCTCACCTTCAGAGTTTACAATCTCCTGTGTGCAGGTGTGAGGAGCAGCAGTTTACATCAGGTGCTCACTTGCAAAAACTCAAAACAGACAACCAAAACTTACCAGCCATTAGTTACTCAGTACAGAGAAGAGAAAACACGTCATTACAATGTACTAAAGTTTTTATCTATTACCTCTGAAAAAAAGAAATAAACCACAAAGCATATACCAGATGCAAGCATAGATCAACAAACATGTTATCATTATGAAGCAGGTACCTTAAAGAATAGAAATTTTGTATCTTCTCTCTGCTATCCTAATTCTTTTCCATCCTTGAATATTAGAAAATAAATACTATATGCTACATATTAGGCAGACTCATAAAACAAATCCAAGAGTTGGAAAAAAAATTAGTATCCATTTTTTAAGATTTTTATAGATGCAAAAAGTATTAGGATTTATTTTTAATATAAGGTGGGAGCTTCCCACAATTCAAGAAAACAAAAATTCTTTAATGGGCCACAGGCACAGTTTATAATGCTGATGGGGCAAAACCTTCTCTCTCCACCGTACCTCCAAAGGCTGAGTGGAAAAGAGCTCATTTCAGGTGAGCAGAGCATAAAATTCTTACACCAAGTAACTGAAGCAACAACAAGACCAATCTGCTCCTGAGGAGGCTACTAAACTATCTCATACTTTCAACCACTATGGCTCCACATTGCCCAGGCTCCTTACCATTCACCCCAGCAAGGGCTTTGCTGCCCCTGTGCTGAGGTGCACGAGGGAGAGCTGAGGTGCTGGGCTCGCGTTGCTGCAGCGATGTGATGTCATGGTCAGAGCAGGAATGGTCACACAGCACCGAGGGCAGGAACTGCTGGTGACACAGCATCACCCCCACACCAGCCTCTGTTCTCACACACAGCTCAAGGTGGGGTTCAAAGCTCCCGTGACACAGGAAAGAGTTTTCCAGTAATCGGTGCAATTCAGATACACCTTAAAAGACCTATTCATAGCCATTTGCCTCCTTAGACCTTGCCAAATGATTTTTCTCTCTACATACCAGTTTCAGCAGTCCCCAGTGACAGTTCCCAGCAGTTTGAGTGCTCACTACAAGCTATCATAATGAAACACCTTTTAGTTTTTAACCAATATGTCGATGTTGTGCTGCTCAGGGCTGATCAATGTCCTGCACCTTGGAGCTCAGGGCAACAACAGGACACAGTGGTGATCACATACACAGGCAGGTGTAAATGCCAGACTGGTCCCCTTAATTATCTTATTCCATTATTTTTCCATGTGTACTCATCCCTTTACCTGCCTTAGGCTCCTCCTGTAGTCATCCCTGCACCTGTGCAGTCCCAAAAGCTCTTCCCTACTTCCCATAACCGGTGCCCTATTCCCATGGACACCATCCACAGCCTCCAGGTGACCTCGAGACTTTTTCCTGACTTCTGTAATTCTAGCTCAGGTAGCAATCCAGTCAAAAAATTACTGGATTTTTTATGACTAAATGCCTGGGAAGTCATCATTGCCAATATATACTTGCTTACTTTTACTATAGGTGGCCATTACAAATATTTCATATTTAAGGCATATGACAAAATCTGGCAGAAGTCCAATGTGAAAATTTCCTGAACCACAAAAGAAAGATCTCTCTCCTAAATAAGAAGGCTGCTACCACGTAGTTTCCCGTAGATTTTTTGAGTAAAAGAAAGGCTAAATGTACCATACGCATATACAGAAAAACTGATTTTCCCTGTTGTGAAATTATTGTGTATGTTTAAGGCACGTTGTGGGGAAATAACTACTTATAAAACTAGCTTATTTCCATGCAACGTCTCCAATGCATGTAATTCCCTGGAATTCTTACCTGTGTCACTGGAGCTCTGAACCCCACCTTGAGCTGTGTGTGAGAACAGAGGCTGGTGTGGGGGTGATGCTGTGTCACCAGCAGTTCCTGCCCTCGGTGCTGTGTGACCATTCCTGCTCTGACAATGACATCACATCGCTGCAGCAACGTGAGCCCAGCACCTCAGCTCTCCCTCGTGCACCTCAGCACAGGGGCAGCAAAGCTCTTCTTTTGAGGGGAGTAAGGAGAAACCTGGGCAATGTGGAGCCATGGTGGCTGTGTTAAGACAACACAAAAAAATCACTCTTTATTGCAAGTTCACATGAAGATGTGAAGTTTATCTCAGGGTGTGAGGGCTTCCAGCTGCCAAAGCCCATAGCAGAATGTAAGGGAGGCATCTCTGATCCCCATGAGCACAGAACTACCCAGCCATCAGCTGCTGACCTCAGCAGAGAGTGGAGATCGAATTACTGGTCTGTGGTGGGGAAGCTTGCTTTGACATAATCCACACTCAACTCTTGCTACTGCTGCAAGAACCAGGCTAGAATCGTCTCACATGAATTATATAACAATTATGAATGGCATGTAATTAAGTCTGACTTACAGCTCAGGGCTGACAGCCCAAGTGCTTGTGCCATCTCTGCAGAAGATGTCTCATGCTCTCTGTGTGTAAACATTCTTTCAGAGGTGCTCTGTGCACCTCCACAACAAACCACAGCCCTCATCCAAGCAGGGGTGCTTTGCCTGGAGCTGTGCAAGGGCAAAGGAACTGCTCTGTTGGTATTTTTGGCTTCACTCATCTCCCAGGGCAGGACTTCAAGAGGCGATCATTGTTTGCTAACAAAAAGCTGCAACGCATGGCATCACTACAGGAACATTGCAATCCCTTTCACAAAAATGCCCTAAGTGAAAGGTCTCCAACCATATGCCAGCCTCAATGTCTAGAGGCTCTCAAACAAATTGCAGGCTCATACCTCAGTGTCCTGGATATCAGCAGTGCCCCAAGGAAACAGCAAGGGCTCACACTGCACTGAGAGAAGGCAGCAGAGTTCCTCTGTACAAAGACCAGGGTACAGCACGGGAATACAGCAAATCAGAAGGGGTGCCTCAGAGATATATTGTTTATGGTGAAATGGTGAATGAGGTAACAGCGCCGTAATTGTCAGTGATATCATGTTCAGAACAACTCAAACAAGGCACCAGACATCAGTTTCCAGATCCAAGTGTGGGTGTCTGACTGAGAGACCAATTGTAATGCTAGTTTTCAATACCTTTTTTCTCTTTTTCTAATAGAATTGATGACAGTATACACTTCAAACAAAGGTATTATTCCTGCTGGTTGTCAACTGATTCTGGAAAACCAGAAATTCTGGCCTGCTAATTATGTGGCTAACCCTACAGGAGGTATACAAGCATTATTTTTAAAACACAGCCTGTGTTAGGGGATATGGAAGTTACATAAAAATTTTAAACACAGAGGGCAACACTGAGTGTGTGATGGGTGCCAAGTACGGTAGGAAAGAATTATTCTACCACATTCAGAAGACCTTGATGATAGAAGTTATGTAGGCACACTTCATAAAATACATTTAACTATGCACATTTAGGAAGTACATTTCAGTCTGCAAGAAGGAGCGCTTCCCGATGATGAGAGAGGGTTAAGCAGGTTTACTTTGGAAACTTAAATTAAAAATTTTCCAAAGCTTTGGAATACTCTGCCATGCTCTAAAAGTTAATACATTTAATATTTAATAACACAAAATATATTAAATTTAATGTAATATTTATTAACATACAAAATACCATTTTTAGAACACTTAAATTCACCTACAGACCCCAGCACGTTCCAGAGGCAGAAACAACCTAAAGTTACTACCAGTGAACATTTCCAAAAATTAAGCCAATGCTGCTTATCCAGCATGTAAGAAAAATGCAATATAAGTTCTTAAAACAAATATTTCAACTGCTAAGCTTAAGGACATCCTCAGAGTAGTTTCCAGTATCAACATCAACAACAAAAAAAGTGCATCTCTCCATCCTTCTAAGTCTGTATTGCATATTCCGTGTTACTGATCACAGGGCCTTTTGCTGTCTACTCCGTGTTTGTTATGCTAACAGGTGCCAACACTTCCATTTAATCCAATCTGGAATGTCTGCTGTATCTTACTGTGCCTTCCTGTGTCTATGTATGGCAAGCTAAGCATGCCCAGCTCTAAGACGCCTACAGCTACACAGCTTTGGCTCCTCCACAAGCTGCTGTACAAGCAGCATCTTCTAATTTAGCTTCCCTGAGTATTTAACAGGGGGCACTGAAATGGATTAAGCCTTTCTGTGCACCCAAAAGGCTGCTACGGTTTAAACACACCCAGCCTGCTGAATAGATTCGCTACTACAGTGTAGCTGGGAGAGGTTTGTTGCTTGGGGTGCCGGGGTGTTTTGGATGACACAAATACAAACAACACTGTTCCCGCCCTGTCTCAGCAGCAGGGCTGGGCTCACGCGTTGCCCAGAGGCAGCAGCACCAGGACATCAGAGCAGCACAGGGGTGGCCCAGCTCTGCCCGACACACGGTCCCACTCACTGCAGTGACAGGTTACAACACCACATATTTCCTCTCTCACCGGCACCAGGCAGCTCTAGCAACTGCCAACGCCATCTGCATAATTAAAACCTGCAGCTACTCCTGCCTGTGAAGGAGAACTTCATAAAGCAGAGAGAGATCAAAGATTGCCAGCACAGCCACCTGGTAAAGGACAAGGGGCATACGAGGAAAATAGGAGAGGCATGGAGACTCTTTACTGCTCAAAAAGGATATTGCAATCTACTGACTGTAACAGCCATAAGAATTTCTTCTATGAGACAGCTTTTGTTCAATATAAACACTGTCAGCAACTAAGTCGGCCCTCACAGACAAAATGCATTTCAAGTATCTCGCCAAATTAGTTGTTCCCCTTTAAATCCTTACTTTAAAAAAAAGCAACCAAAAAAACTACCCAAGAAACAATGTTATGACATACTCTATTGTACCACATTGTAATCCCAACGCTGAAAACAAGAGAGGGTGCCAATAATTCCAGGCTGAAACTTTCCATCATTTTACCTTAGTAGCTTGTGCTTTTCTGAAATAGTTCATGGAAACTGCTGGTGCTTTAAGCACAGTTAACACACTCCAGTTTCCCAAATAACAACTAAAAACGAACATACACCAACATTTTCACAACATGAGTAATCTACAATAGAAGCTGCAGGTTATAAATAAAATACATGCAGAACTGGATGCTATCATTCATATAAGTATTACTCAGTAATAATTAATTTGATGGGTTCATGATTCAGGGGGTTTTAAGAGGGTAAAGGGAGCAGCCTGAATCTGATAATCAAATGAGTCAATTACATTTGAATACTCTTCTTTGGAAGCTCTCAAAACTCCCTTTCAAATATGTTTTCCATTAATTATCCACACTTCCCTCAGCACTCCACCCCACTCATATCCTTCCTGACCCGGGTGACTTAAAAATAACTTTGAATCAAGAAAGAACATCAGGAAATATAAATGGAAATGGCAGCTGATCAACCCTTAATAAAAGGTACATGGTATTAAAGCAGATCAGGCACCTGGTCCCACTTGATATATTTAGAAAAGTCTACTGAAGTCACTTAGATTAAATAATCCACTGCTGTGAAATTACATCAGGTAAAGGACAGATATTTAATGTATGTCTTTGATGTAAGACATACAACTTACATATTTTTATAAAAGTAAGTGGAGTAGGAATAAACAAACCTTCACAATGGTGGGCTGTGCTGAGGGGTGTACCAGCTTTATATGCGATGCCCCTTCAGTACTAGGTAGGTATTCCCCAAATATACCCCACGGGGAGGAGATTAAATAAAAAGCCACCTGAGTGAACAGCAGGGACCAGTAAAGGGTAAGGGAAAAATTGGAAAGAAAATGGGTAAAGAAGTGACACACGCTGTAGCCAAGGTGAGTCCTTCTGACAGCATCTGGAACGTGGTAAAGCTGAAAACCCACTTCCCCCTCTGTGCTTCTACCTCTGTAATGACACAGCCTGAAAAAGATCCACAGTTATTGTACATTTCCCAGGGCAGCAAAACTAAGTATTTGAAAATATTGTTACTGCTCAGCACAAGGAGAAAACAAAGGCAGAAAACCACTGAATTACAGATATATTCCAAGTAACTCAAGACAAGGAAAAAAGGCTTCAGCTTCAGTTAGCTGCAGTTATATCACATTCTGTTCATTAGCGCAAAAAAGTTTAAAGTTAAGTTTATTCTAGTTGCACAATTTTTTCCTGCTACAATTTAAACGTGAGCCAAACCAGAATGACTACTTCAAATTTAAATCAGATGGGAAATTATTAAAAAGAAAACAATCTCTCTCGCTCCCCCAGCAAATGACAAGCTGAAGTTGAAAATATATGCTACATACATGGTGCAGTAATGCATGCATTAAAATAAAAAAAAGCACGTCACAAGTACAAGAAGACAGAAAGATTTTTCATCTTTTTAGTTTACAGCAAACTTAAGAATTCTAAATTTTTGTTATGGTTCTCAGTAACACATCAGCTAAAATGCTGAGCCAATAGTAAATTTATTCCAGAAAGAAAATACAGCAACAACAACAGTTGTACCGCAACTTTAAATAATGTCCTGGCATATATATTTCTTTTCACACGTGATTCCACTTCCTGACAACAAGAAGAGAGGAAAATTTAAGAAAGCAGAGTGGGAAGCCTTGCTGGTTTTCCTTACAAAATAAATTCCTACTAATTGGGCCAACAGTCTCATCTTAGAACTAAATGTCCTGGGTGAAGGTTCAATATCATCTTTTACTTGTCCTTGGGACCTGGTAGTTCTGAGAATTTTAATCCATGTCACTGTTGAAGGCTCTTAGGCTGGTCAAGCATGATTTCCCCTTCCTAGATCCCCACTGACCAGTCCAAATCACTCTCTTGCCCTCATGTGTGTGGAAATGCTTTCCAGGAGGAATTTCTTCATCACCTTCCCAGGGACTACAGTGAGATTGATGGTCCAGGACTACCCTGGACCTCCCTTGTTGCCATCCCTGAAGATATGGGGGATTTTTGCTCTCTTCCAGTCCTCAGGAATTTCTCCCAATCACTATGACCACTCTACAACTTTCAAGGCTCACTCAAGAAAAAAGTCTGGGTGCCATTAGGCTGCATTAAGAAATCGCTGAAGAATATGGATGGATTCAAAGTCAAACAGGTTTGCGTTACTGAGTCACTCAAGAATTGAGAAAATTCTGAATTTTTATATTACACCACAGTAATTTATAGAAAAAAAAAATAGCTGTTTTTACTGCATATAACTGTCAAAAGCTGACATGATTGCAAGGTGGGAAAGTATAAATATCAAAACATATTAGGAAAGATGAAAAAACACAATTCAAAAAGATGAGGTGCCTTACATTGCTCAGAATAAGAGGACTTGTTTGCTTGCACTTCTCCACCCACCTTGAAAATGGCAGCAGAAAGCCAGGATCTCTGGGCCAGGAGAGGAAGAGATGTTCACAACAAGATATAAAATATGGTTGCCCTGGAAGCTGCTGAAGCAGCTGCACAAGTAGGACACAGTGAGCTGGAGAATCCATGGGAAAGGACACAAATGATGAACTAAGTCCTACACAGTTTCTTGGTTCTGTTCCTGCTCACACTTGGAGTCATTTTCTGTCCTGGTCCCGATGAGAGGAGCACAGGGACTGAACAAGCTCATCCAGAGCTCCCAGCCCTGCGCATGAGGCAGCTTGGAAGCACCACATTAACATCTGAGGGGCAGAAACCAGGCCAGGAAGATGAATCAAAAGCAGTTTGAAATTCGCTTGAGGTAAAACAAACGCTGAAGGGAAAGAGTCAAAGAGAGGGACACCAGAAAGATTAAGCAAATGTGTGAACAAAGATATTAAATTACCCTGGCAATGAATTTCAATAATTAAACAATTCATGCATTCACCCTTCTAATGCAAGTAGTATTAAGAGGACCTGCAACAATTATAAATAACTTATTCACAAGAGAAATGTGAGATACAAAAACTCTTTCCAGTCTCAGCCAAGTGCATCAAAACCCAACTGCCTGAAACAATGCTGTACAACTGAGATCAGCAGGACTAGAGAGAACATTTCGGCTGGAAGGACAAACCTGTAATGGGCACCCAACAGATCCCAGTGGCAGAGGGAAATGAAGCCAAGAACTAGAAGAGGAGGAGCCCAGACACAAGACAGGGGACCTGGCACTTCTCAGGTCTTGCCATGTGCTTTTCCCATGTGCAGAAACTTGCCTGAGACACCTTGTGACTTACGTGGGAACCACACCTGTGTCCCCCATGCAGCCACAGCTGAACACCCTATAAGGCCACAAGGATAAACAAACATCCTTATGCAGATGGTGTCCCCCATATGCCAGCATATGGGATGGAATTCCACGTATTAGGCTGGTTTATGTCTACAGAAGTTACAGCAGACAGGAAACTGATTCATCAGGAGGCCACAGGGTGAGAGAGGCTCCGGAGGCAAGTAATTCAGGACACGGATAAACCAGACAAACATCCTTCTACTTTGTATCACCCAGGTTATGAATACACATAAGATATACATTCAAGCATCCTCAAAAAAAGTAAAAGTAAAATACAAATCAAATACATATTTGCAGAAAGTCTATGATCTTTAGGAAAACCAGCTTGAATCCAGTGCTGGGAAGATACTTTATTTTTCCACCCTTCTTTCTATAGGAGGCAAATACATTTATTTGTCTCACACAGAACCACCTGGCATCATCCTCAATTTGTCAGGTGTCTCTGAGCAGCTGCCGTGCCTCGTTCCCTTCGCTGGCCCACAGCCACCTTTGGCTGCTAAGCCACAGGGCTATGCAGAGCAGCATCCAGGCAAGATCCTCTCCCTCTAAATCATTTCAGCATCATCCTAGTGGTGCAGACACGACCTCTGGCAGGTCTGCAGCCGCTCTGGCACTGCTAACGGCAGAGCTCTCTCGGGTCACTACACATTCGGGGCTGGAAGTGCTGGACACCAGCGAGCCTGGGCTGCCCTCGGGCCAACAAGTTATGCTCTTACGAAACTCCCATCTGCAGCAGGCAGCAAAGACATGAGGAAAAACCCTCGCTTAGGGCCTGCAAGCTTACACCCATCACAGCAAGATATCTGCACCCAAACTAATTGCGTCTGTGTGGTTGTTTCCAAAACCTAAGTGGTGGGTCAAAGAGCTCCACTTCTGATAAGCTTTTGAGTGTCAGTTTCATGATGGTTTTCAGTTTGGGTTTTTTAGTGGGTTGTTTTCTTGGTTTTGTTTTGGGGTTCTTTTTTTAAGCTTTTGGCATTAGGTTGCAATGCCAGGTACAGAGACGTGAGGAGAAACACTGTGTTTGAGGCTGCCTGGTGCAGTGTGAATTCAGTCCCATGTGTGCACACAGTGATTGCAGCTCTTTTTTACAGCACTCTTCTCTCAGGAGATCCTGGTTCAGTCACCACATATAAGTGAGACATGATCTGACTCTGGGATGCACATCTCCTGCACACTAATCAGCAGAGTTCAGAAACTTCTTACGTCATGTTCTGTGACACCTCTCATTGCATCATTCAGATGCCTCCCTAGAATTAACACATTTATTTTCACAACAGCAAGTGAGGTAAGAAGGAATTACTGCAGAAATGGTCAGCACAAACCCCAGCAGTTCTGATGCAACTCAATTTGGATGCCTGCTGAGGAAAACCATTGACCTTTGGTGCTTAAGTGGCACTTTTATATCTTAACCACAATATTCACAGAGATTGGTTCTGCCTCTCAACATGCCTACCTCCTGAGCCAAGCTGGCTCCCCAAAAAGGATTGATTAATTATGGTATTAATCACAATCACAATTCTTTCTGACTGCTTCACGAGAAAGGAGGCCCTGTTATTTCTCTCAGCCATCACACACCTTCTGGGCGAAGAAAACACAACTGCAAGACCTCAGTGACACAAAACCAACATAAAAATCTGGAAAATCACACACATAGGGCTCAGTCCCACTCCTGGAACCCTCAGTTCCCTGTTCAAGTTCTTGGAACACGAAACAATGCTTCCAATATCAAAGGTAATTGGTTATCACCTACTGCCTTTGGTATCACCCCAGTGCCAATTAGCACTGCTTTTCCCTTCACCTGCACACACAAACACCTGCACGCCCAGGGATGATAGTGCACAAGTATCTCTGCTGGAACCCTCCACTCACTCCTCCGTCACTTCTTCTGCCATCATTCTTTCAAGGGAGCTTTGCAGTTGGCCAACACATTTTTAGTTCTCCCCGACAGATTTAGTAGGAAGAAGAATTTTTAATAGTTCACTGAAATTGTTCCGTGAGTGCCAAATTGAAGAGAACATGACTAGTGCAAAAGAAGGTTGCAATTTTCTTGTCATGCCTGATCCTACATGAATGCAGAGGGTTAAAAATAAACTCTGATTCCATTCTGGAGGACATCAGAGACACCCTTTTAAAGTTGTTGAACATGATCCCAAAAATTCAAAGAAGAATATACAATATTTGGCATTTGCTGAAAACAGAGAAACAACTTGTGTAAGGCAGAGGAAGTGAACAGAAATCAGAATGAAAAAGAACCTCTGGTCACCTGCAGCCATCCTAAATTTCTGACAAGCGAGGACCCAGCACACTCCTTGGAACATCAAGGAGAAAACACCAGCAGAGGGGTGTGTTTTAGGATCCAGCATGGGAAATGTCAGAACAGGTGCAGACATCCAGTTTAGGAAGGGGTGACCAATTCTGCACTGGCTCCACTGACTGACTTCACTGTCAGCCACAGGATCCAGCTCAGATGGGGCTCCCAAAGTCCTATCAGCAGCAGCACCCTGTCCTACATTCCACTTCTGCACGGGTATAGACATCTACAGAGACCTTATAATTTACTCACGGAATGCTAAATAGAGGCACAGCATTTTAAAAATGCAACATAATGAACTAAATGTAATGAATTAAAGCAATTCAATGAGCTTGCTGAGTTCGAAAGATTGCAAAGGGGCACACTGCAGTGCAGTGGAAATCTCGCAGTAATTCAAGAACCTGAATCACACTAGTTCAAGCCTGCAGAATAATTAATCAGATAATTTCTGTTACTCAGCCATTAGATCACAGTCAAAAATCTCAGAAGACAAAAAAATGGACAAAAGTCACAATTCCACTACATCATGAAAAAAAAGGAGATAATATAAATCCAGACTTTTTCAATAGTTACAGCATTTACCTCTGCAAACACAATCCTTTTTTTTTTTTTTCAAGGATGTAGTGGAGCTGATCAGATCTAACAAAAAAAAAAAGTGCTTCCAGAAGTAAAATTAAAAATTATAATATAGCTCAGTTCAGAATTGGCAGTTTATAAACACTTCCTAAAAAAACTCAGTTGGTTCTGAGCTCATGGCAAACACCAAAAGATACTGAAATGGCTGGACTGACTTGGGGAAGCCTCTGCTTCTAAAAATACTGATTCTGTAACTCAAACAGAAAACCTTATGGGATTGGTAAGTCAAAAAAAAAAAAAAAA
>VZTN01030917.1:0-168769 GCA_013400515.1 Erpornis zantholeuca
AAAAAAGAGCTCGTGACAGAACCTCCTAGGCAGAGTGATCTTTCCAGAAAAGGTGTCTCTGGGAGAACCTGAGAGACACTGGCTGCACAGAAGGAGCAGCTGGCTGCCTTCACACCTTCTACATCAGCCTCCCCTGCTGAGGAAGGGCTCAGCAACAGCTGAGGCTGAGTGTGCAAACTGAAAGATACTGAGTCTAAAACCCAGGCAAACTCGTCATATATCCCCACCATGTGCATATTACACTCCTCTGACTGTGGCTGGCTTGGTTGGTCCTGGTTACTTTAGACATCTAAGAAGCAGCTTAGGAAGATGGGAAGGTTGTTTTTTTCCTAATGTGTGACAGACACCACTTCATCTAGAAACAGTAAGTGCAAATCTGCGCTTTGTTTTTTGGATTTACAAAACCAAAACTGAACTCTCCTACCCCAGCCTGGCTTCTGTAAAATGTACAGAACTGAAATAAGCAACATTACTTTAATATACTTTCTTGTAAGCAAACATTTTCCATTTAAAATGGTATTTCATATACAGAATATCAGTTCTTTATGCTGTTTTCCTAGAACTCCTACAATGGCACAAAGGCCTGGTTTAAAGGGTCATTTTCTTCCTTGCTTCCTTCAAATCCCAGATGGCCCCATCAAAAGAGATGGACTTCATGGTTCCAGCAAGACAGCAGAGAGGAGATATCTAAACCTAAATACAGCTTTCACCTGTCAAAAAGCACAGATAGACCAATGTCGCTCATTCTTTAGTCATACAAGATTTGTACCTTGAGGTTACGCTTGAGATGGGCTAACCAAGGCCCCAGCTACACTTCAAGTACAGTGAGCAGATTTACCAAAAAGAGAACAAGTGGAAAAATAAGTCTGAAAAGCAGTATTAAATTCTGAGTACACTGATGTTCAGTGTACTCAAGAACTTGACGTCCTACCCTTTTTACTCTCCCCAGATATACCAGGGTAAAAGACACTGCCTTTCCTATGGGTCTGGCCTGGCTGAAATCTCAACCCTCTATCTTTGAGCACAGAAGTGATATTTGAAGAGGACTCCATGTTCATATCCCACCACACTGAGTTTAGTGCAGACAATTTAAAGGACTGTAAACATCAGAACATAAATCATCTATGAAGAAAACCATTGATAAATAGAGATCAACAAGTGGTTTCCATCTACCACCAGGTCAACCCCACTCAGGTTTGTGTGGCCATCTTGCAAACACCATGGCAAAGCAGTTTTTTAAATGTCTATTGGATTAGGATGGCAATCTAAAGCCCACTACCAGCAACAGTGGTCTGCCACTGACCATCCTGCAACTCTTAACTTAGAGCAGTCCTGACAGAAGCCACTTCCAAAAAGACTCTTCCGTTACAACACTTGTAGGGTATGAAGTGTTCATTGTTCCCAGTATTAATTGAGAAATAATATATTTTCAATACCTGAAGCATTTTTAAAGAAGAAAATAAGTCAATCCACATAGGTCAGTGCAGGCTTCTAAGTGATAGATTTGGGAATCATGAACATTGTGAGCCCAGGAGTCAGTGGAAGGAAGGAAGGAATGTATTACTTTATGCAAAGAAGCTCTGAGTACTGTGAAATAACAGGATCTTACCCAGCGTGTTTGTAGAGTGTGCTGTAAGAGCTTCTGAGAGCAGCCTTCATCACTACCAAATCATGTTAATAAGCATGATAAATTGAAGAATCATAATTTGGGGTGGGGGGGGTTGTACTTGTTTTGCCTGCTCACCACACCTACACTACAATAAAATTGGCTAAAACAATTTACAAACATTTCATAGGAGAATTCCCAAAAGTTCTCCCTTTCATTTACCTTTTTCCAAAAGGAAAAAAGTAGTAGTTTTCCCTGTTCATGGGAAAATGAGCAGCTCTCCATCTTTAGTACTTTATCCTGCAATTGTGGAACTAAATAGCATAGCAGAGACCTCAGTGGCACGTTCTTCATCTTAAGCCAGACTTAGAACAGCCTTGAAAGAAATGCCACGCAAAGACTCATTCTCTAATAGAACCCCCTTTCTCCATCTTTGATCCTCGCAAACTCGCTGTGACAGCTACAATAAAGAAGAGGTCACCACCACAAGCCGACTATTCTCATCACCTCCGAGAAGCTGGCACCCCAGGAAAGATGCAGAAAAACAGTTCATGGGAACAGCACAAATAAAGGAGTGGACAAAATGGAAATTCAAGGGCAGTGACACGCCTGGCTACTACACAGCCATGTCATACAGTTAATGGAATTACGTGGCAGCAGTCTTTCCCAGAGAAGTAAATCACTGAAACATTTCTGAAGCTTGTCTGCCAAACACCTCATATTTCATTTATTATCCTTTCACAGCAGCAAGTAGTTCACAGACTAAATTTCCCTCATTCCAGTTATGCATAAATCCTTTAGACTGATCTATTTAATAAAAATGAAAGTTACATTTAAAAAAATTGGGATATTGGTCTGAAAATGCATCTATTGAAGCTTGTAAATCCTACCAAAGCCCCTTGTAACTGCACACACACATTATGTACCCATACACCTTGCAGTCCCAAGCACCATGCATTTTTCTTGAGCTATTTCCAGCACTTTTGGAAAATAGGTTATTTATTCTTAAAGAAAGCGTGTCCATTATTTCGGGATGAGCCATGCAAGCAGAGAGTGGCTGCTGTAGCAGGTCAATAAGGTGCTGCAGGAAGGGCAGAACTGCTCTGCTCCCCCTTCAAAGACAGATCACAACTACTGCCTTCATTAACAAGTATTGACTACCCTCTCTAATTACTGCATTCTAGACCTCACGTTTTCACTGCAGCACAAACCTCAGCTGCCCACAGACGCCATTTGCTCAGCTTACATTTAGCTTTTACTGGCAATTTCACATGCTGAAAAGGAGCAGAAATCATTTTTTTTTATACATAGGCACTTCTAGATTTCTGAAAATTGTTAAAATACGTAGAAATGTACTTACTGATATAAATCACCAAATTATATACCTGAATCTATTGGTTTACATGACTAAAGTTAAAAATAAAAATCCAATATTCAGACTAGTTTATTAGTGAAGCAATTTTCAGAAGAGCTCAAACTCAGGACCTCAGAAAAACAGGACATTTAGCTGTTACATTTGTATGTAAAATCCTGGCTGCAGAACAGAAAGCTTCAGACTTGCTCTCAAAACTCCCTGATTAACCCCGCTGAGTAGTATCTTTGCTTTTCCTATGCATAATTTAGAAACAGACAATCAATCCTAATTAACTGCAGGCAGGTATTTAATTCTGAATCACATTGCTGGCAGAATAGAATACTGGTTTGGGGGGGGTTTTTCCACCCTTTCTTTTTGTCCTTCATTGTTTCTCAGTAAACAAATCCCTGATTACTTTTTTGCTTAAATATTTGCTGTATTAAATATTTGCCTTAGGGAAAGAAGCTCTATGGAAAATTATGACATCCATAACCTACCTTATTTTTCTGAAGGATTCTTGTCTAAATACAGGAATTTATTTACTCACCAGTGAGGACATCTACGAGCATTTGGTAAGAAATTAGGGATCCACTGTTTCTCCTCAGGTCAAAAGAGATTCTGTCTACACTATACTAACTTCCTGCTATAATCCTCAGAGCCACCACCCAAGGTGACTGCACGACCTACCCACTGAAGGGCTTGCTGTCTCTTTCACTTCCTTTTGTGGTTTTCATGCCAAAAAGGGGCCTTGAAGATAGGGAGAGCTTTTTTTTTCCACTAGAATATTGCACTTTTCAGTTACAAATATGTGAAAATGTTTTTAAAGCAAGAGCTTTATTCTTTTGGCTCTTACCTGTGGATGCAGAGAGAGATGGCAAAACCCCACACAAGCTCAGAACACCTCTATTTCATGCTTACTGTTTTCTCTGCATGCTTAGCCTACTCAAGAAAGCGGATACTTGAGCTAAAACTCTTCAGTAAAACTCTTTCCAGACAAATGGAAAGCACAGTACTGTGGCTACCAGAAGAACAGATTGTTAGACTGCACTTCATCATTCCCTGCAGAGCAATATCATTGCCTGCTTAGCATTCCCTGTCCTTTCCACAGGAAAGGGTGAGCTGACATCAACAGAAAGTGAGATTTGTGTCACCCATACCCAAGAGCCATGTCTTTTTCAGATCCTTGCCAGTTTATCTATAAAACAAGACATCCACACTGAAAATACTTACAAGTTCGTCATAAATACACTTCATCTTATTCCAACTATTTGGTAGAAGGAAGAAGTCTTTCTTGGGTTTTTTTGAGATCCAGGACACAAAGAAACTCAGCTTCCAGCAATTTCTTCTCAGTTTCACAAGTATAGTAATGAGCTCATATAAAACAGTTTTGAGACAGTCCTGCAGCTGAAGCATCCTGTATTCATTTCACACTGGGTCAATGTTCTAAAAGATGTCTTCACAACACTGCTCTCAAAGCAGTCTCAGTATCAGCAGAGCAGACCAAAAGCAATAATCAGATAAGTTGTTCCTGTTTCTCTAATTTAATAGTATGTGGTGTAAAAACATCCTAAAAATATAGAGACATCACCTGCAATCTTCTGCTCCATTGTTCTTTCTGGTGGTTTATACAGCAATATGAAGCTTTAATAATTATTTGTCCAGTAAGATAGAGATTTTAATCAAATAAGACATAGTAGCTGCCTCCTCTTTTTGAAGGGAAATGGAGATCTGATCCTTTAAAATTTCTTTTGCAGAGAAGCCAATTCTGAAGGTAAAACTATACTTACCCCAGAGACAAAGATAAATAGGTCAAAAATATTTTATCAAAGGAAATACCTGGAAAACCTTTGAAGGCTGACAATTTACTCCTGAGATGAAAAATACATATACAAATGAGAACATTACAAATGAATGTTACAAGTGAAAAAAAAACCACATTATAGGTTTGAAGAAATAGGTTGTAAAGAGCCTCAATCATTTCAAAACTGTATTACTTGCTACACCGGGCTGCTTGAAAATAAAATAAAAATGTAGATACTATATTAGCAACACAGACCTGGCATATAATCAAAATCTTGGATATCTACAAGATAGCACTTTATTTTTTAAATAATTAAACCATCCAAAAAAAACCCAACCCTGTTTGCAATAACAAGACTTCTATTTTAATGAGACAAAAAAATACTGTTTTTTCTTTTCACATGAAAAATATCTCATGATTCTTAGTTAACAAGGCAGAAATTTAACATCAGCCAGACAACCTCCCCCTGTAGACAAATAGATTTGTCTTGTGAAATGATCAGCTCATGGTGCCATTGATCTCAGGTTGCTCCATGTCATCTTGAGAGTCATTGTCACTGCACTGAGGGCTACTGCTGATCACTCAATGTGGTTAATTTAATAAAACCAAGACTGACTTTCCCAGTCAGGTCAAAGATTTGAAGAGGGCAACACGATATACTTGAGATAAATGAGGTATGATGTTTAAGTGGTTTTAGTATAGTGGCACACTTAAGTCAAAGCTATGGGTCAGATGGTTTTTACTAATTTGAGACATGATATAGTGCAGGATCCAGTGTTTTGGCCTACAATTTCACAAAACAGTCTTAGAGATAATTTGTTCTTATTTAGATAGAAGCATACTTGACTAGTACCTCTGCTTCACATGTTCAAAAAATTACAGCAAATAACTTCTATATTATTTCTTGTCATGCTGTTCAGTCACAAGGAGGAGGGACAAGAAAGAAAGTTGCTGAGGCAAATTTTACCAGCTATCAGCAGAGTCACTAAGGGATTCAGAGAGGGATTCAATAAGCTCTTTGAGCAGTCTCTGAAGGTGAAGTGTTAAGTTGCAAAAATAGTGGGAAAACGAGAAGTGCATCTGCGATTACTTTTTTTTTTTTTAAGAGCATTTATTGCCATGGAAGCAGAAAGCAAAACTGAGTTTTAGAAAGATTTCACTATCCAGCATAAGTAACCACAGGGCAGATATGAAAAGCACAGTGCAGGAATTACAGCAAAACCACTAAAAGATTAAGGGTATTTTCCCTTTTATCCATTTCCATAGGCAATTTATCCTCAATCCCAAAATTTCATCATTGATCTTCAGCTCACAATTAGCCACTCTCAAAGAAAGAAATATGCAGGTAAATTACTCTCTTTTCATACTCGAGAGACCTTCTGAATGAAGTCTGTGGGAAACAAACCTATGTTCTACATGGTCGTATTTCTTTTGCCTGATCATAAAAACGACCAGGTCTGATTTTATATAAATATGCAGCAGACAGGTCAGAAATCCCCTCACCTTTAATATCACAGGCCAATTTACTCAGCACAGCCATTTCTATTGAATTACAACATTGATGCCTTGGGTTTTCACTTTTATATTTTTCAAATCTTGTACTGCCTAGTGTGTAGCTCTGAAGTTTCTTGTAGCCTGTTAACTTCTGCTCTCTCAGGCCAGGTAGACATAACAAAGCCTCTCCAAGCCTGCTTTCCAAGGACACCCAGACTGTCCTAGGCCCAAAATGTGTAAACCAACATCTTGGGAAGGGGGATAAGCTTGGAGAAATTACATCAATAACTGAAGCTTTAATTGGAGAATTAACCCTAATATGCAAATGAACCAAAGTTATAAAAGAGAGGAAGAACTCGTGACCTGTCATCCATCTTGGGATCCATCTTGACAATAGCCTCTGGACTCCCCAGGGTGTACCTTTGAATGCCTTCCAAATAAATACCTACCTTTATTCCCTTATTCCTCTCTAGTCTCTGTTTTTAGGTAGCCACTTCAGGCATCAACATAATCAGGGACAGCATAGTTGCAGTAAATTCACAGTCAAACTAAACCTGAGAGAAACTAAACCTGATTTACAAGCTGTAGATCAGTAGTCAAGACTTTCAAAGAGTTCAAAAAAGTTCAGTGTATGAACATCCATAAAATCATAGAATGGTTTGGGTTGGAAGGGATCTTAAAGACATCTAATTCCAGCCCTCCCACCATGGGAAGGTACAACTTCCACCAGATCAGGTTGCTCAGAGCTCAAACCTTGAACACAAGTTCTCCAGGCCACCTGCGCTAGTGCCTCACCACCCTATGAATAAAAAATGTGTTCCTAACATCTAATCTAAATCTCTCCCTTTTTTAGGTTAAAACTGCTCCACCTTGTCCTATCATTATCAGCCGGTGTGTAAAGTTTTCTTCCACGTAAGTTCTCTTCCAGTTTGCTGGTTTTTTAAAAGCTATACCCAAGTGGAGAGTTCCAGCTGAAGATAACTATAAAAGAAGATAGAGGAAAGCATTTATAACTAATGCTGTTATCAGTTTGCCTTTTTTTCTCTGAATATGAAAAGATCAGAACCTCTAAGTAGTTTAATATTACAGCCATAAACACTGCTAATCCAAACACTGTTTGTACCCTGAGCCCATTATTGCCAGTCCAGGAAGGAAAACCAGATCAGCTTTGCTGAGCCACAGCCAGATGGAAATTCACAGGTAGCCCCTGCTCTCAGAGCACAGCACTGCCGAAGGATGGCAGCAGAATGGAGAACTTTGATAGTCCAGCCTCCAAATCCTGCCATCCCCACTGCTCTGGGTCCACAGCTTCTGTGGTGAACACACGGCAGCCTTCCCTTCCTGGTTCCCAGCACAGAAGCAATTTATTACTCTTTTTTAGTAACAGTTGGTGGAGAATTCAGTGAGATGCCACGACAGAAATAGGCTTTTCAATTCAACTACAATGTAAAAAAAATTACTGCATTTACTTTGCCTGCTTGTTTTGAGCCTAGTAAGTGCAGGACCCCTATGTAAGTCTGTGTACAAACATGGAGTTCAATATTCATCTCTCAAGACTTGCCTACGTGTTGTTTTATTGATATCTGTCAATAAAGAGTGATACACAGCTGCTCATATCTGAAGTTTACACAGGTATCATGTACTAGTACTGCATTTTCACATTTTCAACACAAGGCAAAACTCTGTGTGTAAACCTACGTGGGTAATGTTTTCCAATATACTGAAGTAGAATAAAGTTACTTAAATAAAAATTACCTTATTAACTTTATATTAAAATTACCTTAACTGAAGTTGAATAAAATTCTGCTTTAGATTTCAAAACTCAGATGCTTGTCATACATATAATGTTATTAAAGTTACCTTCCTTTTAATCTCTGAGGAGCTGTAAAATACAGGTCTGCTTTTATTTTTTAATTCAAACACCTAACCTAGAATTAATAGAAAGAATTCACACCTGCTTCCTTTTTACTATCAAATAAATTAATCAGAGAGGACATGCAGACATTTCCCACAATCCACTAATGAGGAAACCAGCATTATGCATCTTTCAGGAAGGTATTTTGCCTGTATATTCCTAAATGGATCTGCTAAATCCTAATTAGGGAACATAATAGTATTTAAAAGTAACAAACAAAAAAGCCCCATCCCACAAACCCTAAATCCCACAGCTTCCAAATTAATAAGGAGAAGAAAGAGTTGCTTTTATTTTCCTTTAGGAAAAGGTTTTTCCGTAAGGTTTTTGCTAAGGAAAAGTCACTACAGGGAGAAACAGGCTGAAGGAAGAAACAAATCAATCTAAGGTCATAACAAAAAAACCCCAACTTCTTATTGACTCAATATGCTTTGCTAAAAGGATCTTCAACTTATTTTTTTTACATTATAAATATTGTAGGAACCACAATAGCAGAATTTAAGGAAGGCAGCCTATACCACTTTGCAGCTAAATTGAATTCCTGGTGATTAATTCTTTGATGATTTCTCATTGTACCCAGATTGTACCACATGCATAAACTACTGCCTTCAACATACAAATTTCACTCAGTTGACAAATTCAATATAGGGTGTGAAAAACCTTCACAGCCTTGGCACAGAATCACAGAATGGTTTGGGTTGAAAGGGACCTTAAAGATCATCGAGTTCCAACTCTCCCACCCCACACTATGGGCAATGATGTCAATCTAAATAAAGTATTCCAGAGCCAATATCAGAAAACTGGCAACTTGATGAGAGCAGATATTCTTGAAGAACAAGCTCAGTTTGTGCTCGTTACACCATAAATGTATGGTAGACATGGTTATTTTTTCTGCTTTAGCTTTTGAACATGTTCCTTATTTTCCAGGAATGTTTAGGTAGTGTAGACTCCCAATATGTCCCAAGTGGTTAAACACTGACTAAATGCTGCTTATAAAAATAATAATAGGTGATATAAAAATGTAAAACCGTTCTTTTTCCCCTACAGACATTTCTGTGTTAAACCACATATAACCTTTTGAATGCAACACTACCATCAATATGTGGATATTAAACCTTTGAATTTTACATTAAGATTGAAGCCTCTCAAATGATCTGCAAGTTCAAGATTATAGTCTCTTAAATTGCCTTCCGATTTGCTAAAAGATTTTTGACTTTTTTTTTTAATTATGTTTTCCACAACATAAATTAACATTTTACAACATTGGTAAAAATCCACCAGCAACAAAAAACGCCAAACCCAACCAACACATCTTAACAGGAACCATGCTACATTTAAGAATCACACTCACCAAATAATTAATTACACAATTGTAATTTAAACTGCAGACTGTTCAATGATATAACATCCACATCTAGAAAAATGAAAAGATAGGACGAGAAGCAGAAATTTGATTCTCTACTTGAACATATGTCATTCAGGAGTTTATGCTACAAATGGTGGTTTTTCTCCAGGATCACAGTTTTATTATCTAGTTTTATGTGGCTTGTTAGCAGCTGCTGTAATGCATTTCAGAACATTTATTTAGAGTTTAACATGCTTACCAATTATCAGAATTCTCCTTCCTTCTCTCAGTGTAAGCCCACAAACCAGGAAGACAAGAATAATGATAAACCAGAAAAAAAAATATTTAAGAATAGAGTCCTTTCAGCACCATGCTGTCCCCTCCTTAGTAATTGACTATCTTCTGCTTTTCTAATCCCTTGTGTACTATATCTGAAAAAAACCTCCTTATCAGAAAGCTGATACTGCTTCTATACCCTGAGCCACAGCAAATACTATATTTTAACTTCAAACAACCTGCTCTTTCACAAACAAAACAAAAAAACAAAACCCAGATGCAGGACTTAAGATCTCCCATCTCTGTGTATTTCAGCTCCCAGCTCTGCCAGCCTTACCCACATTCAGTGTTGCCTGTCAGCTCACTGACTATAATAAACATGTAGTCCTTGTCAGTCTCAGGAAGGACAATACATTCTCATTTCTCATATTTAAAAAGCATTTTTCCTTCCTGAAACTGAAGCTAACATTTGACAGCAAGCAGCTACTTTGCTTGATTTCCTGAAGGAGGAGAAATGCTTGGAGAATTCCTCCATTTCCATCCCAAACTATAGGTTCAGGGTGGTACAGGGGCACAAAGAACTACCCAAGATTGTACATATGGGAAGCAGAGAGGGGCAGGAGTGGTTCTTTTCTTCCATAAGTACTTTTGTACAAATGGTGCTCAGCAGAGCACTGTGGAAAATAAATGATTACTAAATATATGCACTCTCATGTCTCCACAGAGAACAATTCATCTACTTCTGCTCAGGTCTCTAATCTCCTTCCCTGCAGTGAAAGGAAGGAAAGAGTGAAAGATTTATTATTTTTCTATTAATCCAGCAACAGTGTGAGCAATAGCACTGTACACCACAGGGCAGCAGAGGGAACTGAATTCTTTTTTCCTGCAGAAAACTCTCTGCAAAAAAACCACTCTAACAGAGAATTTCTGTAATTTTTTTTTCCTGATGTATCATATACCTCCACCTGTAGGCAGAAGGAAACAATTGGAAAGCCTGGTGCTGCAAAGGAACCCTTGTGACACTTTATGGGTCTGAGCCCTGGAGTTTCCACTTCCACTGCTCTAGAGTCACCTCTCTGCAAGTGAGGGTTTGGATTCTGCAACTTCACCATGTGTGAGTATTCCTTTTATCACACCTAAACTAATGGACTGGAAAAGAGTTATAAGCTGTTGTGCCCTGGAGCTGCTCCCCATGCAGGTACGTCAGAGGCATTATCAACCCAGGCTAGACACCAGTCATTTTTCTCTGTGTCACATTTAAAACCTCTTTGTTATTTGAAAAGACTACATTAGTATTTTCTCAGAACACCATAGTAAAAGTAGTAAGTTTTCAGAGGATGAGAGCCTGAGTTATGTGGATCAAAGAAGTTTTAGAAGACTCTGAAGGCTTTCTGATGTCTCCTCTAAGATAATCCTGGTCCTGCTCACCATTGTCAAAGACTGCATGATATTTCAGATGAATGCTGAACACAGATGCTTTGACCCCAGCAGAACATAAGCAATCAATAAAGGGCTTGGCAGATGCCTTTAATCAACCATTTATCCCTGTGGGGGAAAAAAGTAATGTGACAATTTGAGATGCATACAACACCCCTAAAACACTCCTGTTTTCTATATGATGTAAGTCTTTAAATCGACAAGTATAAGACTTACACGGTGAAACTACCTAATCCGTTTTTCATTTAAAACCTACCACCTATCTCAACATTTTCTATAAACTACATGAGGCACAAAACTCAATTAAGATTCATGTTAATCAGGATCCAGTCCCACACAGCAGCTAAATGGCACTTGGGACCTAGCAAAGAGGTCACAATATTCACAGTGATAAGGTACATGACACATACCACGTTACAACACCCTGATATTACTCAGGTTTTAAAATGGTAAGCCTGCTCTCCTCCAGCAGCTCAACTGCATCTGGTGACAACAGTCCTGAAAAATCCCATAGAAAACCAGTGAACTGTACAGTTGGCATCAGCCACCTGGGAAAAGCAACTGTAATAGTGTTAAAAGGTAACAGTCATTAAAACCAGGAAGTAATAATTCTCCACACACCACAGTTGTGATGAACAGACACTTGTTTGCTTAAGCACTTCATGAAAAAAATCCCCATGAAGAGGTAACTCACTTGGGTTTTGAAGTTCCTTTAAATTCCTTATTAACACACACAATGTCAATATTGTTCTCATTTCTATGAACAAAAAGCTTTTCACGCACAAGCAGCCCTTACACAGAAAATAAAATAAACAGTTAAAGGGACAATTCTCCAGACTGAAGTTGAAGACCAAAGGTAGCCCACACCAGCACAAACCAGGTCTCCTTCTGTCTGTCCACAGCAGTTGGATGTTTCTCTCACCTCTTGACTGCATGTCGGGAGTGTTGTTCCAAAGACACCCTCTGTGCTTGATCCAGGACAGGGAAAGGATGTAAAGGAGTTTAGAAGCATGTGCAGAGCCCACCTCTTGGGTTGTTGTGTTTTGACTTGCTCAGCTCCTCCATAAACACAAGAGCCATGGCAATTACCCCCTGCTGCCTCAGCTACCTTGGCAGGCTTAAAGAGCACCTTAAGAGCCAGCTCAGGCACCTGCACACCCTTCACCTGTAGGTCTGGCCAGACTCTTTGTCCCCTGGGTCAGTTATAGGTTAATAATTTATGAAAAACACTGTTTACTGCATCAACATGCATAACTGAGGAACACATGAAGGTAATCACAGAGCAACAGTTGGGTCAGATTACCAGAACGTGGTCAGCTTAAGCTGCTGCACTACAACCACTCTGCTTTCTAAGAGGGACAATGATTTTTAGTAGTAAATTGATGCAACTTGCTCTCAAATTTAAAATTCGTCTTAATAAAATTCACATTGCTCTATATCTAGAATTAAAATAAGCCAAAACACAAATGCCAAATAATTTTATGTACTGATAGGAATTCTGATTTTATTGTACATACCACAAAAATCAGGTGTTTTGCAAAGCCTTTCCTAGCACCTGTTTCACACAAAAATTTCCAAGCTTTCATTATAAAGACATGAAAGCCCTCTTTCAACATTTTAAGAACAAAGAATTTTCAGGATTTTGAAAGCCCTCCCCAGGTGTCTCATCTCATGTAACTTTTTTGAATGCTATAGTACTGCTACCCCATAGGAGAATAATTGAAGTACAAAAGAATTCCACCCTCACAGATGAAATGAACCAGTTAATAAGGAGAGTTAGTGTCTGAATAAAAAGGAATTTACAGTATGTTTGTATTAAGACAGACATTTTGGCAAGAGCCAGTTGAAGAAAAGGCTGATAGCAGTATAATTGCATAAAACTGAGAAAAATTTCAATTCTATCAAAAACAATTTACATGTTCTGTATTAGTGGCTTTGGTTTGGTTCTTAACTCACCAATTCTGATTAGCCAGTAAGTTTAATTTCCTAACTCAGTTATTGGTGTTAATATAAATAATGCATATATACCAGTATTCAATTAAGGAAGTGAAGTATCACAGACAAGATAGCGAATGGTGGTAAGTAATGGAAAAGAGGAAAAACATTCTAAAAACTCGCTGCAACAAGTTGCCATCAAGCTCTTGTAATATACAAGACAAAATACTTAAAAAGCAACCTGCCTTCAAATATTATTTGCTTTAACAATTTTACAGTTCAGGGAAAGTATAGAGTTTGGGGGTTATTAAGTCTGCTGTAGACACTAATTTTTGATTGAGAATACCTGTTCCATGGTAGAAGAGAAACTAGGAGCCTGGTCTCCTATGGGCTGGCAACACTACAGCATTCAAAAAAGTTATGTGGCATATGACAGACTCATGAGCTTAAGCAACCAAATGTCTCAGCCTAGTGGGAAGATAAAACCTTAAGTAAATAACCAAAAAGGCACCCTACTCTAGCTTTCTAGCTGGAGCTTAAAGGCTGGACAGTCCCCACAAGGAACAGCTACTGGTGAGGACAAGGATGCTCAGCCAGAAGCAGAGGCAGTGCCAGGGAGCTCTGTGCTCTCTCCCTACATCTTCTGCCTTGAGAGCTTCACAGAAGACAAACTGAAGATGCAATCAGAAACTTCTCTGTTGACGTTTCCTTCTTAAGTGCCACAAAGCCCCCAACGGTGACCAGCAGAGCCAAAAACCTGGCACAGAAACATCACATGCTCAACTAATAAATAGCCAAACCCTTAAAAAGACCAGAAGAAATTCAGCCACTGAACCAGCCAGTGATTTTTAATCACTGTTCACCATTGTCTCTCTCCTAACCTCACCCAATTCTGGCTACACCAGCATCTATGTGAGAGGGAGGGAAAGTGCCTGCAGTTACCCATGAGGGGAGGGCTACACCTCTAACCTACATTATCGCCTATGCTGCAAGACATTTGTTCAAAAATCACTAACAGAATTTCACATCACACTACAGTTCCATCACATTTTTCCTTCTTTCCAGGCTATTTAGCTTGTTTTACATTAACATCTGACATACTTAGCATTAATACTTATAATGAAGGCTATTTCATTGCTCTGTCCTGCCTTCCATTCAGTGTCTTTTGCCTCCAATTTTAACACATTTTATGATCCATTTTACTGAGTTTCTGTGCAATCAGAGGTGCCAAATTGCTCTGAAACTCATTAGAAATACACTTCTTTACATGCCTAGTTTTGCAGACTACTGTAGCAGGTAATTTTTCTTCTCTCCTGTTTTTACTCAATTCTCCACATGTTCTGATACCACCTTACTGCTGTGTATCTGCACACTGGGGCCACATCTGATTTCTACATGACTTGCCAACATTTCAACAGAATCCCATCCTCCCTTCCCTACATTTACTTCAAAAGTCTTTTCTTCTGCTAAAGGCTTATCTCTGTTAAAATGCTATTTCCAAGGCAGCTAGTTGAAGAAAGCATTAAAAATTTCTCTTTCAGTTTCCTCCTTTATGCTCAGGTTATTTACACAACCTGGTGCTCTGGGGATACAGTCCCTAAGAAGCATTCTCTCTACCCTTGTCAGAAGTGCAGGAGTTTGTTGACAATGGCCTGAATATATTGAGCTGTCCTCTGCTACGCATTTGATTAAAATGTTTTGACCACCAATAGCTGGAGGCAAAGTTTATTCACAGATTTAATACGATGAAAAGGGTCATTCTGATCATCTAAGTGTAAATATTCATCATGGATCACCTTATATTCAGGACAGCTAATATACACAGTATTCCATTCTGAAAAATATTCTGAAAGATATTTTTTCCCCTCATAGAAATAGAGTTTCAGCTACAAAATTCACAGTCGGTAATTTGATTAAAATATTGAATTGACAGAAATGTTCTGAAGACAATCTACCCAATACGAAGAGAACTAGAGGAAAAAGCCCACAAGTGTCTCATTTTAAAATTTCTTTGCTTCATATTTTTCCTTTCCCTCTGACAAATCCTTCATCCTAGGAAGATAGCTTATCTTATACATCAAATGCATAACACTACTTTAAGACACAACAGTGCAAAACACAGCAGTTGGAGTGCTTTATCACAGATCTCACTGTACCCAAGACATACCAACAAACAATGCCAAGTACTGCCCAGTTATTAACAGGATTTTGCCTGGAATGCTGGGAGATGAGATAGTCCCTCACTGGGACTTAAGAAGTGGGGGAAAAGTCTGATAACAGAAAAGTCTGCAGCTTTAAGCAGCAAGGGTGTTGTCAGAAAAGGAACAAAATAATAGCCAAGGGCAAATCATAACTTTTTTTTAATTAACAGCTTCCTTTGACAATGTTCAATTCTATTTGTTACCCAAAAGTAATACATTCCTTGAACAAACTTTCCTTTTCCAATCCAGAAATCTCCCAACCACATCTATTAATTTATCTACAAAAGAAACCTGCTCCTATGATTCTGTACAACAAACTGATTTGTACTGGGTGTGCAAATTATTACTTTCCCAATTTCAGCAATGCCTAGAAACATTTCAGCAATTACCAGAACCTCGGCGATTTTGGCCTCTCAGGGTATATTTAAAAGAAGTCTCTAGAGCAATGAGCAGACTTAATTTTCAGCAAACTCATGTCGAATTGCAACTCTCCTTTGAAATCTTTTGTGTATTGTCACTAGAAAGTCAATCAGTGAACACAAATGCTAATTTATTTAAGGAAATCAACATCCAGATTACCAGGAAGTCAATATTATAAGGCCAACAACAATTATTGGGTAAAGTTGTCAGGCAAGAATTAAATAGACACATCGAAGCCAACCCAAAATACCCATATACATGACTGGGTAGTCTATAAACTAAACAGTACATTCTTACTGGCTTTAAAGGGATTATTTTGATCCTAAATGTTTGGAGGAGAAGTGAGGGGGGAAATGGTAAAAGCAAAGTTCCATTTCTTGGCACTTCCCCACATTTGCTGAAATAGGAGGCACAGGTGATTAATTTGGCCCACAGAAACAGGAAGCTCTCTAATGACAGGAAAATGTATTTTCATGCAAGTTCTGCATAAATCAATTTTTTATGCTTTACTTTCCCTCATTTTTGAAGGAAGAGGAATATTTAGAAGCAGTTTCCTCACATTCACCTTCCTCTCTCAACATTTTGAAGTATCAACACTCCTTGATAAACCTCAACTTTAGAAAAATGTCAGAAAGACTCCAATCCCCAGGAAGGCATGTAAAGCAGCTATTTCTCTTTGTCAGTGGTCTCTAATGCATCTACAGATGCAAATCACTGCTCAGACTACCCCTAATGATTGTATAGGTTTTCCCTGAATATACTATACAGCAAATTTTCAATCACTATAGACCAGTCAATGAAATGCAGTGGGTTATACAAAGCCAGGAACAAGGAGAATAAAAGTCCAATGTTCATTACTTTATTTTCACAGGTAAAACAACAACGAGAAACTGTCAGGCAGGGCACAATTGTCCTTCTGGCATTTAAAAAAGAAACACCAAAGACATTTTTCAAAGACTAGAGCAGCATGCTATTAGAGTCTCATTTAGTTATCTCCTACTGCAAGGTGGAAACCCAAAAGATTACTGAAGTTTCTTTAACATAACCCCATCAAATCATATCCATTTACAGGCAGAGATACAACAGCAGCAGCGGGGAACTACTTTTTTTTCCTGTCAGTGTTAGAAGACACCTTGCTGCAGTGAATGCTGTCCTGAATGCAAATTGCCTCAGCTCCCCACGAGGCACTCTGCAATGTCTGAGACTGCCAACAGACAGCACAGTGCCAGCAGATGTACATTCAGGAAGTCGGTGGTCAGAGGAAAGCGTTCCAGAGAGGGTGAAAATTTGCGCTTCAGTGCACAAAGCCAAGGAAGCAGTGCAAGATTGGAATGCAAAAGTTAATCTGGTTTATGTGCAGCAAGGCCAGAGGTGACTGTGCTGATGAGAGGAGTAAGATATTTCTTACTATGAAAGTGAGTTACTGCAGCCCTGTGTTCTGAGTGATGGCTTCACACCTTAATGAAGTCGACTAAGTGGAGATGGAACCTCCCAGGACAGCTTCAACCTCTGCAGAACCAAAGTGGTGCCACACTCACACCTTGCAGAGCTCTTGGCTTGTGAAAGTGCTGAACAAGCAAGCTGCAGCCTACACCTACCTGTTCCTTGGCAGGGAGCTTATTTTGAGTTAACATGCACACGCAGACATTTGAAGTAAAGATTCACTCAAGTTCGCACAAACTCTGAATTCTAATTTAGCAGGAAAAAAAGACACCAAATCCACAGCAGTTACTCCCTTCACAAACAGATTGTTAATCACGTTACTCCACACAACACCCTTCTCTAAGCTGTCTCCAGACACCAGGTTTGACATTTTCCATCCATTTTCAAAGCATCTCGGAAGACTCAAGTACTCTTTTGTCTATACTTTTAAATTAATGTCAACTTCTAATGAGAGATAAATTTTGCTGTGTCCTGTAGGCAGTTAAACACACCAAGCTTTCCCAAACTCACACGTTAATAAAATATAATTGCCACTTTGCACATAACAATGAAGGTGAATTACTTTGGGGTATAGTATGTGGGAGAGCAGAAAGATTTTTCTGTTACCCATCAGACACTTTGATTGCAATGCACAACAAAAGGCTGATGCTGTAACAGAAAACTTCAGTAGCTCATCTCAGCGTCAGCAATGCTTGCAAGCAACGCCAAGAATGGAAACACTCCTTGATCTTCTGCCTCCCAGCACAGAAAAGCTGCAACACTCCCTCCTTCAAAGGCTGTGAGGCAAATATTGGGTATACAGGAATTACAATAGTCTTTATTAAGTCTTTGCACTGATTAACACACAATTTACTAGTTTGAGAAGAGTTCTGATATGCCTACCATATGCATCATCCAGAATTGTTTCAAATGCATTTACAGCTCATGAAACAGATCTACTTTCTCAAGTTCCTTTCCAGATACAGATCTGAGACAATTGCCTGAGTCCTGTCCCCCAGGCAGTAATGTCAGTAACTCTCATATTGCACAGCACTTGGCAGAGACAAGGATTAGAGATGGGCTACACTAACTCCTTTCCTGTAAGATTTTCAAGCAGGTCAAAGGCATAGTGCTGGATTAGAAAGCCCTTTTCAGAGCCAATTAGTATTTTATAAGCCAGAAAAGCATAAACACCTGCTTCTTCTTCTTTTTTTTTTTCTTTTTTTTTTTTTTAATGGAATTAAGAATAGATTCAGCTTCATGTTGCAACTGTGAATTACATTTATTTCAGAGTCAAGGCAGTCTGGTGAGTTTTGTCAGCCACAGAAGCAAGTTTAGCCACAGACTACAGAGAGGGAAGCTACAAAGCTGTCCTGGGTTGGTTTATAGGATGCTGAAGCACTTGCTCCAGTAGCTTCTCCAACAGGAAGAGCAGACAGGGAGCCAAAGTCCCACTTATAACAATTGAAGTCATATTCAGAAGGATTCTTCATTTCATTTTCTGGATTATGAATGGGAAAAAAGTAAAACTTTATGCACTTACATGGAGAAACCATCACCAAATCTCCCTTTTATTTCCCATATATTTGGAATTCATTTCCTTATCTTAATTTGTGAGAAGTCACAATACAAGAAACTACTGTGAGTTTGATTATTGCAGCGCAGGGACATTTGATTAGCAGGATATTGTTCCTGTCATGGCCTTCACAACCTTCCTGCAATCCAAAAGCCGACAAGAACAATCACACTGAAAGGCTACACCTTGCACAAATGTTTAGTAAATAAGTCACCTTGTGGAGCTGGTGTGTGCACAGATGAAAAGAGCAACAATAAGTAGATTGCAGATGAGTATAAATACATTACCCAAGACTCTAAGGTAAAAGTGAACAACTGCAGAAGACTAAAGAAACTAAATTACAAACTAACAGAAAACACAGGCTTCTGGTTGTAGATATGCCTCAATTAGAGGAGATTAAAAATCCAAGTCTACATACTGCAAACACAGTTACCAATTCCTCTTTCCCAATATAAACAAACACATAACGCCTTGGGGAAAAAAATTCCACCACCAATTGTGGTTTCATGCACAAATCCAAAGTCACTACACATTAAAGCTAAAATAAAGGATTCTGTGAACAGCATTGTGCTAGATTATTCTTCTCTGTGCATACTTAATGTTAAATTAAGCAGGTCTCTTGCCCAAGAAGTCATGGAAAGACTGTCCCCCCAAGCAAAATACCCCATCCTGGTATTTGACATGTCATAACTCTCAGTATTATATCAAGCATATGTCAGATTTCAAGCTTTGTTTCGCACACTTTGCCCTTACACACCCACAAAGCCAAGACGCCGTGACACCGCAGGCATGAGCACAGCGTGTCACACTTGCTGTCACAACACAGAGTTCAGACCCAGAAACGTGTGCGTGTTAACTTGCTGATAAAGGACAACTTTCTGAAGTTCAGATTTTGCGGCAGTGTACTTCTTCGGGGTGGCCAGGGTAACACAGGTAACCGGCCCGAGCCGACTGTCCCTTTCAACACCATGCATTAATGTTGTCCCAGCTGCCTTCTCAAGTGCAACGTGTCAAACAAGTCTAGCACAGGTTGTTGCCGAAGGGGAAAAAGAAACAGACATTGGGGAGGGGCAGCTGCAAGACAGGGTCTGTCAGAGGGGGAACATTGCCTTCCTTTGGGGAGAAGCAGCTGCAAGACAGGGTCTGTCAGAGGGGGAACGTTCCTGCCGTCCTAAGAGCTGCTAGTACAGTTCTGAAGGCATGTATGAGCCGAACTCCCCGCGGCTCCGAACACCTGCGAGGCTTTCTCCCCCTAAACCCCCGAGCAGCGGCCCCGCAGCCACCCCGGCAGAAGTTGATAGCGAACCTCCCCCGGCCCTGACGGGGGAACAGCACCTTCTGTTTGTACCCGAGGGCCGGAGGACGCCCACGGGAGCCAGCCCGCACCCCACCCGCGGGCAGAGCGATGCTCCCCGCTCCGCCCGGCCNTCCCCGCCCTGCCCTTCCCTCGCCGGCACCCGGCCGGGCACCGCCTCCCGCAGCCCTGCCCTCGCTACCTGCCCAGCGGCCGCCGGCCCCGGGTGAGGTTCTCCGCCTGCATGGCGAGTCACAGCCTTACGCGCCCGTCCCGTCCTGTCCTGTCGATGCTCGACGACTTCCCGTGGCACAAGTTCCCCCCGCGGGCACCGCACCTGCTCTGCTTCCTCCCGGAGCCTCGCGGGGAGACCCCAGCCCCGTTCCCGTTCCGTGCTGCGGGAGAGCCACCTGGGCCGGCCGCGCTCTGCCCCCGATCACCTCCGCAATGCCTGCCTTGGGCAGGGAGCCCCAATTCCTGTCAGACGTGTCAGCGTGCATCAAACGAGCTGGCCGTAACACCGTCCCCCGTGTCCGGCGAGAACATTCTCAAAGGCATCTCTGAGTCCCAGCACTTAAAAGTGAATTTTGATGCCAAAGATGGAGCTGCAATACTTCCATCAATAATTCCATCCAGGCCAAAGCTCTTCCCTCTTTGCCAAAGAGTCTACATTTTCATTAACGAGAAAGGCAATCAGCAAGCTATGCTGCTTTGAGATTACCATCACTTCTACAGCATCAGTGTCTGAAAGCACCTGCTTACCTGGTTAACCAAAACACCAGAACATCTCCACCTGTGCCATTGTGAGAGCAGTCTGTTTAGGAGCTTTGAAGTCTGTCAGGGAGTATAATGTGGTGCAGTTTGAGGCAAATCAGTTGAGAAGCAGTACTCCCATTACACAGAGATTTCCTGGGCTTTGGAAACCCAAGGTTTTAGGGCTTCCCTAAAGGTGGCCTCATGTTTGGGAACATGCTGCCTCATCTGCCATCAGCTGTAGTTGGAAGGTTTCTTCACAAAAGAGAAGCGCAGTCAGCTACACGCCAGGGATGCTATCCCTTTAGCAGTGGTCCAACACAGGCTTTAGTTGCCAGGAAACACACAAATTGCTGGAGTTTGGAAGAATATTCTGGGGAAGTACCCCTCTGTACTTACCCCGCTCTCACATCTCTCTTTGGCCACTGCCAGAGATGGGAAGTGGGCAAGTAGGACCTTTCATTTGACACACACAGCCTCTCTTAGGCTTTACACATAACATAGTAAGATTTTATGGACTGTTCAGGCAAGCTGTTGACTTCACAACTTCCTTGACTCCCAAGGGACAAGGACACCTTTTGGCAGAACCCACAGAGCCATGAATACAACACGGCCACATCTGCAGGGCGGGGATCAAGTGATGGGGCATCAGCTTCCTCCAAAGTCCTGTGCTATGGGGTGAGGCTCCTGCTGAGTCTTTTCCAGCAGGCTTTCCTGGCATGCAGGACAGTAACACACCACCTGCTGATGTCAGGGGACCACCTGTGTGAAGCACCAGCAGTATATGACCCCTCAGAGGAGAGAGAGAACATGGTGGTGCTTCCCATATCTCTCATGTTGCAGTGAAGAATCATGAGGCAGAAGCCCAATGAGTGGGTCTTCTTCTTTCAGTGTCAGAGGGCAGGTCAGCAGTCAGCAGAGGGGGAAGAACTGGTGCAGCTGGGATATCTGCCACCATGTGCCAATGATCTCACTCTTTTGGTCTCTGTAGTCATTCTCTGACAGAAGAGGGTTGTTATTCTATAGCTACCCTCTTCCATTCCCAATAAAAATGAAGCAGCCAGATCACCTCCTAGATCCTTTTTGTTTGCTTGTAGCTGCAAGCACTAGGTTTCACTTTTGTGAACACACAAAAAAGCAGTGACTCAGAGATAAAAGTCCTGACTTCAGCCACCTGACTAGGGCTGGGCATATGGAGATGCATGTATCACTTATTACTGAACTTTGTACTTACCTCTTTAAACACAGAGCTCTGCCCCTGGAAGGAAAGCAGCGAAGGAAGCCAGGGCAAACACACCCTACAAATCGTAACCAAGTGGTAGGAACTGTGCTAATCTTGTTCTCTGTGGTGTTGTCAGTGAGGTAACTTATTACAGTGTCAGTCTGGAAAATAAAGGTCAGCTCAGAAAAGAGAATCATGCCAACTCTGTGGAATTGGAAAATGGGTCACAAAAGGCCCTTTTCTTGAGAAAATCCTCCTGAAGCACACGGACGTACTTAAAGCAGTGAGGTGACAGAGTGCGATAGAAGGAATTCGCGCAGGCAGTAAATTCATGGTAATTGCAGAGTATTTGTACACTGCAGTGTGGTGCAGGGTTCCCAGAGTAGCTTACTGTCTCTCTTCTTTCCAGTTAGTTACACACAGACCTGGAGCAGCTGGTTCAAGCTGGCTCTGAGCTGCTGTACACCAGCAACTGCTCTGGTCCGCCTGCTCTGACAGGGTAAAAACCTTCCGCCTCTTCTGGCACGACCTTCCTCCTTTTCTGTACACTCTCAATCCCTCTTGTTCTCCATCTCCGGGCACAGACAGAGAGTCCTTTGGCAATGTCAGCAAGAGGAAAAGCATTTCAAGTGTAAAAGGTCAATCAGAGATAGGTATTATCCTGGAAAACATCACTCTAAATGATTAAAAGATTAATGGAATAACTGGAGAAGAGATCTGAGAACAGAAAAATAAGCTTACATGTAGACAGTACTGCCAGTACTGCTTAAAATATATCAAGGTCAGAAAATGGCACTGCTGGGTTAAGAGCTTTGCAGCACACCTCTCACCCCAGGCAAAGTGCAGGAGGAGTTACACACCCCTCTGCTGCCTGGTCACCAGTGAGACACCAGCGTGGGCAATAGCTGAGCCATCTGGCTCCAAGGCTTTCTGTCAGAGTGGTGAGAAATGCAGTGGTGGAGACTTGATTTAACTGTACCTTATTTGCATGTGGGAGGAACAACAGAAAACCTGTGGAAGCACACAGAGGTGGAGGAGGAAAGCAAGGACAGCTGGCAAGCTATAGCCTCAAGAAAAAGAGTGCTTCTGGTGTGTGAAAGTCTTGGAAGCACTCAACTTGTGCTGCTGGAGACCCAAACCATTCAGAGTAACAGGACTTAACAGGCAATCTTTGTTTAGTTTGTGAGAAACTCTGCATGTAAACCATTGTTCCTCCAGTAAACCTCTTTGGATTAACCTCTTACTAATGGAAGCAACCTTCAGAAGAGTTGATTTTTACTACCTCCTTGAGTGAGACCATTTCTGTTGTTGCCATTGGTCAAGATTCTTTATTTCTGCTGGAATTTAACTTTATTTTCTCCACAGTTGCACTATAAATGTGTTTCAGGATTCAATTCGAGGCCTCTAGTTTTGATTTCTCTGAGTATATCTTGTGCTGTACCCCACAGCAAATCTGTTTAGTAATGTATTTTTAGAGCATTAGTCCACAGGACCCTGAGAAAGAAGATGCATGAACTCAGCACTTAACACAAGAACATTTATAAAACTCTCTAAACATTAAAAGCTTGTTTAGAGTAGTTTATTTAGAACTGATTTGGACTGTACCTTCTCAGAGGTCTGAGAGAAAGCTGCCTTTCAGTTAGGTATGAAACTCCAAATAAAAACTGAAATAAAATGTAGGCTATAATATAGAAAATCCAAATTAAATACATATGTAACTAAGCCAAGTCTTGCCTAAGTTATTGTATAACTCATCAAACAGTTTGAGTCTTCTGTGAACTGCATTTAAGCCAGAAACCAGTTCTGCCAGCAGGGAAGTATAATGAAGAACAAGAACCGGTAGAGCAAAAATCGAGTAGGATACTAATTAGAGAAGAATTTCACTCATCTCAGACCCTCATGCACATTCCAGAAGAAAAGCCTCTTCCAACAGGAGCAGCAGTTCCATTGCACACAGCCACTGCAGTCTGTGAAACTGATACGCAGACTGAGCAAGCAAATTGGAGGCAGACGCTGCACCTCCCTTAAATCGCGATGCAGGCAAACACAGGAGCCAGCACTCAAAGACAATGTGACTTTCAGCCTGAGGCTGCAGGCTCTGCTCCTTAGCCTGGGGAGTGGCTTACAGAGAGGAGAGAAACTCAGGCCTGGTGCTGGTTCCCTGTGCGTGTGTCAGAGCAGGGTGGGGAGCTGAATGTGTGCCATTACGCTGGTTTCCACCAAAAAATGCACTTGGGCTGTTTTGTTACCTATTGCCCTATCTTAGGAATGGCTTTACTTCCCCGTGAGAAGGAGCTGCAGGGTCAACAGTGGGAATTGGAGTCAAACATCAGAAGTAACCCATGACAAGCAATCTAAGAGGGGTCAGACAAATCCTAAGTATTAACTGCTGGAACAAAACTGGATGTATAGATAGCCCTCAGAAGAAAAACCATGGCAGGTTTCTTTCATCCAAACAATGTTTCTAATACAATATAATACAAATCTCTATTCTGCCTTGCTTGACTGTGTAACAGGGAACAACATTGTGTTTAATCTCTTTCTCCCTGTTTTCATTTTGGGCTGCATTGAAGATAATGATGGGGACTAACCAGCAGCAAGTTTTGTCCACTTCCAGCCACTGTAATAAAGAATCCTATTTATATCCCCCTAGAGCCATCTGTGTGACCCTCTGTCAGATGGGTGCTAACATGTAGCTTTGCAAGAACAGCAATACGATAATTAAAGGAAGAAACGTCCCTGCTACATATTGCCTTGTTAATTTTTGTATCACTCCTCTTTTTGCAGCACAGAAGCATTTTATCTATTGCAAGAAAATTTTTGGAATTTATGGAAAAGGCACTGAGATAAAGGTATCAAACATATCCCTTAGTTTTACTGAAGGATTGCTGCTTAGAGGGAATAATTGCTCCTTCTAATCAGTTTTGTTAGGTAAGTCTTGCAGAACAGCACTCATTTAACAGAGACTGATTGCTTTCAGAAGATAGAATATTCTTCATTATCATCAGCACAGATTAATGAAATGTGTCTTGCTATCCAATTGATGTCAGACATTTAGATACCATTAGCGACAGTGCTTTAGCTTTGATTTGCATTAACAACAGGTGAAAACAAACTTCCATAAGGTCATGTTAGCAGAAAGGAGAGAGAAAGCAAGTTATGCTAAAGAAAATGTTCTATACTTCTATTTCTTCTTTCACTCTGCAGTGACAACCTTAAAAAAAAATTAAAAAGAAATGGTCATTTGAGACATTTTAGTGGGCATTATGCCCATTCTGCCTTGGTTCCCAAGGCACGAGTGACAAATCTCTTAGGTGTAGCCCACCCATCCAAAATCTAGCTTTTTGCCAGATCAGGTTAAATTCACTGTTGAAAATCGTGAATTAACAAATTAGAGAAGGCTAATAATATGGCCCAGCAGTTCCTTCTGAAGGAAAATACATGCCAGCAAGATTGTGGGAGGGTTTTCCCCAGAGGTGGCTGTGGGGTTGGTGGTGGGCTGTGCTCATCTGAGGGTGGTAGCAGCAGCCAGCTCCTACCCACCATCTCTTCTCCTGGAGAGCCCTGCAACTTCTCCCTTTTCTCAGAGGAGCCCATGCCTGGTTAGGTGATGGGACACTTGGTAGTGACTCCTGGGAAAAGGATGACATTGCATGGAAGGAGCTGGTGGCTGCTATGAGTTGTTCCTCTGGCATGTTCCCTTTGAGGAGTTCACAAGCTCTGGGATGGGCTGCAGCTGGGAGCAGGGGCTCTGTCCTCATGGAAATGGGTGACCCTGAAACTAAGTGCTCTTTGCCACTGCTTTGCTTTTATTCCCAGAGCCTGCTGTCTTTCACTGGTGCTATGATGTATGGGATTGTAGAATCACAGAATGATAAAATGGTTTGGGTTTGAAGGGGCCATAAAGATTGTCCAGTTCCAACCCCCCTGCCATGGGCAGCAACGCCTTCCACTAAATCACACTGCTCAGAGCCCCATCCAACTTAGCCTTGAACATTTCCAGGGATGGGGCATCCACAATTTCCACGGCTAGCCTGTTCCAGAGTCTCACCACCCCTACAGTGAAGAATTTCCTCCTAATATCTAACCAAAACCCACCCTTTTTCAGTTTAAAGCTATCACCTCTTGCCCTGTATCCCTACATGTCCTTGTAAAAAGTGCCTCTCCAGCTCTCTTGCAGGCCCCCTTTAGGTACTGGAAGATGCTCTAGAATTTCCCTGGAGCCTTCTCTCCTCCAGGCTGAACAACTCCAAGTCCCTCCATCTGTCTCCATAGGAGAGGCACTTTCTTTAAAGATTCGTGTGCTGCTAAGGTGGTGTACACATTAAATATTAACCACTGTCCCTCAGTGAATGCTTACCTAAACAGTAAAGCAAAATGTTTTGGTTCTCTGCTTAGCAAATCAACACAGGTAGAGCAAATGGCTGATAAAATATGTTGTGAAAATAAAGGCCTACTTATAACTTCCAGCTCCTGAAGCGAACATACCAGTCTCAACATTGCAATACTGCCTGAACTTTTTTTCCCTTGTAAGTTGTACAGTTCCCTTGGTTGTAAAAACCAAGCTGTCAGGTACTTCATATTATTTCTAACAAGGCATATGGTACATGCACAGGAGTTTCAGCATGCTTCTTAATAATTTATGGTGACTTAAAACAGAGAGACTTCAAAGCTGTTTCTGCATTTGCAGACTCCTCTTAAGTTTTCCTCCCTTGTATTCCTCCATTCTGTTCTGCATTCCACAGACTCCCTTGGATGTTTCTGGGATGAAATATTATTATATGACCTTGAATAGGATATAAATGCTGTTCATACTCCACTTAAACTTGCTGTTTTATCCTGAATCTAAAAAAACAACATTCTATTCATACTTGCAATTTTTAAAACTTTTTTTTACCCCCAGAGATCTAATATTGTCTAATTTTGGAACTTAGTACTTCAAACAGTCTTTATAGTGTGTATATATATGGCAAGGATTTATGGACTGCAAATGGCTGTACCTTTCCATACTGAAATGTGCCATGTGTTTATATTCCAGCAGAGATAAACTAAGCATAACTGCACCGATCAGAGGTCTGAAACTTCAGAACCTCCAGAATCTTAATTTGTGCTTTGTCACAGATTTATAATCATGAACACCCTTTTAATGGGTTGTAGCCACTTAAAAGGAAATTCAAGTTTTTTATCAAAATAAGAACATCTATATTTTACTGAGCTAACACTGTCAGGGAAAGAAAAGTTTTCCCATGTTTAGGCATTATTTTTGTCTTGGGTCTGGTGAGTCAAATTGCCATTTTGGTTTACAAGCCTGGCAGACAGTCAGAAGGAGGGCATAGGTCTAGAGAAACTAAAACCAGAAAAAGGATGTTAAACTCCAGCTATTTATAGTGAGGCTCTATTAATACCAAGCACTGGAGAGGTAGGGAATGGGCTCTGAACCAACTCCAGCAGTTGAGCAATGCAGGTTCTGGAGCAGTGTCTGTACCACATGGAGTAAATAACTCACCTTCCTGGCCACATCTAAAACCACTTAGGTATTTCAGTGTGTGCAGGTTGAGGTGTGTGAAGAGGTAGGGATTACACATAATCACTTTATTGAGTGTTGATGGTTTTTTCCCATGACACACTCTTAATTTGCCTATCTGTAGGTGAGAGATAACAGCACCCAATTTGCAAAGAAGTTTTGGGAAAGAATTAATATGCATAGAGTGCTCTGAAGATAAAAAGAGTTAGTCTGCATTTGTCTAAGTTAACAAAAACCTTTGAAAGCCATGGTGGCTTCACAGAGGCATTTTCTTTTGAAGCAGGGTAGGACTTTGTTGGTATTTGTATCGAGTGTGTTTAAATAAGTTCTAATTTTACGGTTTGCAAAGGCTGAAGCTGAATCACAGACTGGTCACCAAATATTGGGCCCACATTCTCTAGATTCAGAATTTGCTTTTCAAGGAAGCTCTGCACTCATCTCGCTTTCTATCTCATGTTTCCAATCTGAGTAAATAGCTTCAGTCTTAATAACATAACCAATATGACAGCACTGAAAATCAATTGCCTTGAGAGACATAATCAATGCTTAAAAAGATGAAAGCCCTCCCCAGATAGGGAATCCTATGAATTAATTTAAATGGATACAACTGTATCATGATTTATTTCCAAAGTTTCCTGATAATTCATTTAAGGGATATTAAAGTCCTTTCCCACCCGCCCCCCCCCATATGGAGCTTTCTCACAAATAAGATTCTATCAATCATAAATTGTTATTACAATAAATTAAACTTTTTTTCTCTAAAACCAGCCAAGAAATCATATTCCTGAAGTTGGATACTTCCACTATGTCACAAGAGAATTTATAAATAATAATGAAGGAAATATGTGTTTTCTAATATACCACTCTAGTCAGGAAGGAATCATTCTTGCAAAGGTCAATATTTTTTACTCGGTAATTAAGCTTCTGCTGAGTTGTCAACTATAGCACTGAGCCTTATNACGGCTAGCCTGTTCCAGAGTCTCACCACCCCTACAGTGAAGAATTTCCTCCTAATATCTAACCAAAACCCACCCTTTTTCAGTTTAAAGCTATCACCTCTTGCCCTGTATCCCTACATGTCCTTGTAAAAANCAACTATAGCACTGAGCCTTATTTTTGTGCAAAGTTTAGATTTTCTTCTTCCATTCAGGCAATCACTCAAACCTTCTACTGAGAAGACAGCAGTTGTGCCTGTGCCTTTACCATAAACGAACAGATGAGAACTGGCTTTATCCCAAATAATTTTTCCCAGGATGCACGTAATTATGACTATCTATTTTAGCTCCATCTTTCCCCTCTATCTTGTTCTATATATAAAATCTTCTATGTTTGTCATTCGCAGGCTGCTAGAAGATGTGGCTGTCAGGGCCTCTTTGTAATTGGTGTCTCTGTTCTTATTGGTCAAATGAAACCTAATTTTCAACATAGTTCAAAATTAGGCACTGATTTTTTCCTGCATACCTCAGTTGCCAGTGTTTTATAGTGTTAGGAGAGTCAAACCATGGCTCCTGCTGCCTTTAGGTACAACTGGGAGTGCTCTGCATTCCTTTATGCATTAATGCAGGATTTATTGAGGGAAGTATCCAGAAACCAAGATTTGCTGTGACAATCACTGTAAACCATGGCTTCAGGATCTTTTCCATTAAAATCTGGGCATATATAGCAGAAAGTCAACAGTTTGATTGTCAGAAATTACCTCCTGCTCTAGAATAAGGGGTAATGGTTCTTCCCAAGGCAGAAATTACACAGACATTTTCTTCAGAAACAAAAATTATATTTTTTGAGGGGTTTTTTTTGGTTTCTTGGTTGTTTTTNCCCTCCATCTGTCTCCATAGGAGAGGCACTTTCTTTAAAGATTCGTGTGCTGCTAAGGTGGTGTACACATTAAATATTAACCACTGTCCCTCAGTGAATGCTTACCTAAACAGTAAAGCAAAATGTTTTGGTTCTCTGCTTAGCAAATCAACACAGGTAGAGCAAATGGCTGATAAAATATGTTGTGAAAATAAAGGCCTACTTATAACTTCCAGCTCCTGAAGCGAACATACCAGTCTCAACATTGCAATACTGCCTGAACTTTTTTTCCCTTGTAAGTTGTACAGTTCCCTTGGTTGTAAAAACCAAGCTGTCAGGTACTTCATATTATTTCTAACAAGGCATATGGTACATGCACAGGAGTTTCAGCATGCTTCTTAATAATTTATGGTGACTTAAAACAGAGAGACTTCAAAGCTGTTTCTGCATTTGCAGACTCCTCTTAAGTTTTCCTCCCTTGTATTCCTCCATTCTGTTCTGCATTCCACAGACTCCCTTGGATGTTTCTGGGATGAAATATTATTATATGACCTTGAATAGGATATAAATGCTGTTCATACTCCACTTAAACTTGCTGTTTTATCCTGAATCTAAAAAAACAACATTCTATTCATACTTGCAATTTTTAAAACTTTTTTTTACCCCCAGAGATCTAATATTGTCTAATTTTGGAACTTAGTACTTCAAACAGTCTTTATAGTGTGTATATATATGGCAAGGATTTATGGACTGCAAATGGCTGTACCTTTCCATACTGAAATGTGCCATGTGTTTATATTCCAGCAGAGATAAACTAAGCATAACTGCACCGATCAGAGGTCTGAAACTTCAGAACCTCCAGAATCTTAATTTGTGCTTTGTCACAGATTTATAATCATGAACACCCTTTTAATGGGTTGTAGCCACTTAAAAGGAAATTCAAGTTTTTTATCAAAATAAGAACATCTATATTTTACTGAGCTAACACTGTCAGGGAAAGAAAAGTTTTCCCATGTTTAGGCATTATTTTTGTCTTGGGTCTGGTGAGTCAAATTGCCATTTTGGTTTACAAGCCTGGCAGACAGTCAGAAGGAGGGCATAGGTCTAGAGAAACTAAAACCAGAAAAAGGATGTTAAACTCCAGCTATTTATAGTGAGGCTCTATTAATACCAAGCACTGGAGAGGTAGGGAATGGGCTCTGAACCAACTCCAGCAGTTGAGCAATGCAGGTTCTGGAGCAGTGTCTGTACCACATGGAGTAAATAACTCACCTTCCTGGCCACATCTAAAACCACTTAGGTATTTCAGTGTGTGCAGGTTGAGGTGTGTGAAGAGGTAGGGATTACACATAATCACTTTATTGAGTGTTGATGGTTTTTTCCCATGACACACTCTTAATTTGCCTATCTGTAGGTGAGAGATAACAGCACCCAATTTGCAAAGAAGTTTTGGGAAAGAATTAATATGCATAGAGTGCTCTGAAGATAAAAAGAGTTAGTCTGCATTTGTCTAAGTTAACAAAAACCTTTGAAAGCCATGGTGGCTTCACAGAGGCATTTTCTTTTGAAGCAGGGTAGGACTTTGTTGGTATTTGTATCGAGTGTGTTTAAATAAGTTCTAATTTTACGGTTTGCAAAGGCTGAAGCTGAATCACAGACTGGTCACCAAATATTGGGCCCACATTCTCTAGATTCAGAATTTGCTTTTCAAGGAAGCTCTGCACTCATCTCGCTTTCTATCTCATGTTTCCAATCTGAGTAAATAGCTTCAGTCTTAATAACATAACCAATATGACAGCACTGAAAATCAATTGCCTTGAGAGACATAATCAATGCTTAAAAAGATGAAAGCCCTCCCCAGATAGGGAATCCTATGAATTAATTTAAATGGATACAACTGTATCATGATTTATTTCCAAAGTTTCCTGATAATTCATTTAAGGGATATTAAAGTCCTTTCCCACCCGCCCCCCCCCATATGGAGCTTTCTCACAAATAAGATTCTATCAATCATAAATTGTTATTACAATAAATTAAACTTTTTTTCTCTAAAACCAGCCAAGAAATCATATTCCTGAAGTTGGATACTTCCACTATGTCACAAGAGAATTTATAAATAATAATGAAGGAAATATGTGTTTTCTAATATACCACTCTAGTCAGGAAGGAATCATTCTTGCAAAGGTCAATATTTTTTACTCGGTAATTAAGCTTCTGCTGAGTTGTCAACTATAGCACTGAGCCTTATTTTTGTGCAAAGTTTAGATTTTCTTCTTCCATTCAGGCAATCACTCAAACCTTCTACTGAGAAGACAGCAGTTGTGCCTGTGCCTTTACCATAAACGAACAGATGAGAACTGGCTTTATCCCAAATAATTTTTCCCAGGATGCACGTAATTATGACTATCTATTTTAGCTCCATCTTTCCCCTCTATCTTGTTCTATATATAAAATCTTCTATGTTTGTCATTCGCAGGCTGCTAGAAGATGTGGCTGTCAGGGCCTCTTTGTAATTGGTGTCTCTGTTCTTATTGGTCAAATGAAACCTAATTTTCAACATAGTTCAAAATTAGGCACTGATTTTTTCCTGCATACCTCAGTTGCCAGTGTTTTATAGTGTTAGGAGAGTCAAACCATGGCTCCTGCTGCCTTTAGGTACAACTGGGAGTGCTCTGCATTCCTTTATGCATTAATGCAGGATTTATTGAGGGAAGTATCCAGAAACCAAGATTTGCTGTGACAATCACTGTAAACCATGGCTTCAGGATCTTTTCCATTAAAATCTGGGCATATATAGCAGAAAGTCAACAGTTTGATTGTCAGAAATTACCTCCTGCTCTAGAATAAGGGGTAATGGTTCTTCCCAAGGCAGAAATTACACAGACATTTTCTTCAGAAACAAAAATTATATTTTTTGAGGGGTTTTTTTTGGTTTCTTGGTTGTTTTTTTTCCCCCCAGTTTATTTCAGGGACCTTACTCATACCATTGCCTCTGAGAGTGCTGCACAGGACCAGCTGAAGGGATGACACAGAGGAAGGGGAAGGAGCAGCATGGGTTAGAAGTTTCTCAAATCAACTTTGAAATGAGAACATTCTCACAAGGGGCAGTCCTCTGTGAAACTGCTTTCAAAACATGCTGAAGAAGAGAAGTCTGCTTTCCCATTTTTTTTTTCAACTCATAGAAACTCTTAATTCAGAATTGAAGGAGAGAATCACCCAGTGTAAAAGCTTCTAGCAGTCACACTTCTGCTAAATGATCATGGAAGGCTGGTGCCAAAGGCATTTCTGCAATGAGCACAGATAACGTGGGAGAACAACCATTGCTAGGTGAGAAAAAGGAAGAAAAGAGACAAGTGGGAAGAACCCAGACAAATAACAGCTCTTGGACCCCATTTCTATCACCATGTACAATTCATGTTACTATCTAAAGCACCTCCCCAGCCAGCCAAAAACCAACCCAGCTATACAGGAGCTCCCACTGAGACAAACATCACAGCAGGCTTGGAGATGCAATCCTTTCTCCAGAATCTTCCTGGCCCATCTCTAAAAGCTGAACATTTTCCACCCCTCAGGGACCCTGTGAACAAGGTTCACTGGAGGAGCTGCAGCAGCCACCTTCCTGCCAGGGCCGAGCTCCTGGATCAGTGCGGGGGGATTTTCACCTCTTTGCTTTCTACCGCAAGGGAAAGGGATGTTTCTTCCTGTAAAAAAGCAGGTATGGAACAGCATTCCCAAACCACTTTTATGTTGACTTCAGCTCTTCTTTTGCTCCCACATCTCCCTGAGGATGGAGATGTGCATCTTACAGAGCATTCTTGTGCTGAAAGTTTATGCAGATGTTGCAGCATTTCAGAGATCACTCAAATCTGCTGGAAACACTATATGGGGAAACAGTATTTCAGTATCTGCCTCAAACTCAGAAAACAGGGGAAGCATCTTGGCTTTAATTCTGATTCCCTTCTCCTTTCATGTTGATCTCCCTTCTTAATTTCCTGTTTGATACCTTTTAAACTTACAATCATTGATCTCTAAGAATCAAATTATTGTGAAAGCCTAAGCCAAGTCAAAGCACTGCAAACTGCTGTGAACAGAAGCAGACCAAACAGAATGGTGTTAAATGAACAAAAACGGCCAGTTTATTCACTGGAACAGTTATGCATTACACTGTAATTTTAATTGGAACATAAAGATGTAAGAATCAGTATATTGGCTTCTTTTAATTATTTTCTTCAGCACTAGAGTGTTTTTCCCAACCATTTGACTGCATGATCATATTACACATGTACAAGCACAGACTTTATGAATCCCTCACAAGGTATTAATCTAGGATTGTCTACAAGGACAAGGAAAAGTTAACATGGGAATTACTTCAATTTTAAAAATAAATGATGCATTTTTGGAAACAAGAATTATTTAACTTTTTTTGCTTTTAGCATAAAGTAGCAACAAGTAGAGTTTCCAATACTCAGTCTTTAGCAAATGAACATATATACTTTTATATTCTTCACCACTTAGAAACACTTCATCATTTAACCCCAAGAAGGCAGGACAACATAATGTCAATTCAACATAGGAGTAGCTGAGTTATTACAGCAGTAAACATACAGTATACAAATTTGTGTTTGTCACAAACTCCACCAATGCTAAAACTCTTTTGAAAGGAACACAGCAATCTGTATGGTTCATTAAATACAGAACATCATGCAAATGGAAACATTCAATAGATTACAAAAGTCACAAAACATCAGTTTTCTTTTCTTTTTTTTTTTTAATTGTTTACAAAGGATCAAGTTAATTAACCCTTTAACAGTCAAACCACAGGGCTGAAAATCAATAGGGCAGTAAGTAATAAAATGGACTTAATTTAACCACTGGCATAGCACACCTAGCCATATCTGTGAACAGGAGAAATAATAATAAAATAAGCTAGATTACTCTTATTTCTTGTTCATAGCTGATAAAATACAAACTAGCTAGCAAGCCAGGGTACTTGAAACTTTCATCAAATCATTCTGTTTATTGATTTTCCAAAATATTTTTGAAATCAAGGAACGACATATTCAATAAAAAACTCAGATTAATTACACTGAGAAAAAACATACACTCTTTTACAGCAGATCATGATAACCAAAACAAATAGAAAGCTTTGTAGAAAGACATTTTTGAAATACAAGGCTCTATCACCCAGATTCTGCCCACACATTAACTCCAGTAATGAAATATTGGATTTTTCCTTTACCTTTTGTCAGTTTGTCTCTTGGTCGCCATTACATTTTACAAAGGAGATTTTCAAGAACTCCACAGGAAACAGATTAAAAACCAATAAGGATTTAAGCTGTGCACCTCCAAATGAAAGATACAGACTCTCTGTGATAGCTCTCTTGCCCTTCTAGCAAGAGGAATATGCAAATCACACAAGAAATAAGAATTTTCTAGCTTAGTTATGGATATGGAGAAGCTACACGATGTTAACAATGTCATGCACACATTTTCCATTGCATATTTTGATGTATTTGTGACTGAAGGCGAAAGGCAATTGCTTTTTTTTTTCTTTTCCACAGGATTCTTAATTACACTAAAAAAACTCCTTAATGGTTAAAAAACGTCTGAACAGGATATATCCCTTTCAGACTCACTGCACACACAGCAAAGGAAAACTGAAGAAAAAGTGATGACTGGAATTTTTAAAGAGGTAACTATAGCAATTATCATACTTCAAAGGTAAAACATCAGTCCCTGCCATTCTCAAACGAAGATTTCCGAGGAACAAAAGAAAGAAATTTACTGTAACCTCAGCGGATATGCATCTTCTGCCAAAGAAAGGAACAGACCTCAGAAAGGCTGATGTAATCTACACCTCATGATGATGATCAATTTAGCTGTAAGTGGAGTTGGCAGCACAGCTACTGACTCGGGCATCGGGGGATGAACGATAAGGTTGGTACCAAAATTAGTGCCCAGACTCTGGGTCTCGTTCCCAGTGGGAGAAGGACTGGGTCACATTTCACTAACAGCTTCCTTGAGTGTTTCCAACCTAACTGTGGTGAGCAGCCTTCGTAGGTGAGGTCATATTTCATAAGCGAGGTTATATTTCATAACATAATCTCCTTTATGTACACACATTAATATGGCAAATGGCTTAAACAACTTCGTAATCTTTTTAAAATAAGAAAACAAACTGAAAACCAACTTGGCATTAAAACTCGCAGCATTAATTACAGTTTCATTCTACAAACTCTGCTGTATAGCTATGATCACATTAATTTACTGTGAAAAATGTGGATAGAGAAAGCACAGAAATGCCAACCTGTCAATCAGATCAATCAGAAAGAATATCACTATTGCCTCCCTTTAGAAGGCAGAAAATTCTATACAATTAGCATGAAAAATGGTTATATGTCCTCTTTCTGTAAAACCTCCATATATGTTCTGACTGATAGAAAATATATTTTTCCATACTCTTACATTTTACAGTTTATTTTTCATCTTTTTATTTCTTTCCTTTTCTTTTTTTCCTCACACATTTCCTATAAATTGGATTTCCAGAAGCAGATAACTTCACTGAACAAGGAATAATTTTTCACTACATCAGAAAATAAGACCCAAACCAAAATGCCCCTATTTTGACCTAAATGACCCTATTTTGAGTAGGCTATTTCAAATCCAAAGAAATTTCAAGGCCATCACAGAGAACAGAAGCTGTGTTTCAGACACAAAAATCAGAGCAGGATTTAAATTGCTTCCTTAATGAGCAGAACACATAGTAGTGTTTCTAAGTATACTCAACCACTACAAATATATGTATGATTTTTCTTTAATCCTTAAAAATCAGAATAGATATCAACACAACATAAACTGTTTTTAAACGCGCAAAATGTAATATTTTGCAACCCTTAAAAAACCCCAGGCTTTTGTTTCTGGTTTTGTCTGCATGTAAATATTTCCTACAAAATCTCTCACAAAGTTTTATGTTATCAATCAATATATAACAAAGAAGAGGTTTTCACTGTAAGTTCAAGGTATGTATTTTATTTTATTTTATTTTATACTGGTTAACTGACAAAAGTTGTCCCAGGGACCTACATAGTTTTGTAACTTACAATGCAATAACTACAACCATTTGCATATTGAAGTTGGTTTGTTTCTAGTTCTCTTATATTTCCAACACTTATGTTTTATTACATATAAAAAAATGTAAATTGAAAACTTAGAAATTAAAAATTTAAAACTCAAGAGAATAAAAAAATTTATTTCTATAAAACAGGGCCACAACTTCTCTACCACTGAATGTTCTTTCATAACTCTTGATTCACATGGACAGGCATATGTTTCTGAACTGTCTTGACACCTTTTTTTTTCTCTCAATAAATTTGTATCTATATAGAAAGGAAATGTATTTCACTGAATTACTGCTTAACTAAACTTTAGGAAAATGCCTTTGATTTGGATATGAAAATAGGAAAAACTATTCCAAGTGCAGTCAGTGGTAACTGTATTCAAAGTGCTAGGCAAATTCCTTCTCTTATTAACAATATACAGTAGCTGTCTTTGTTGGATGCAGAAATTCACACACCAGTTGGACAAGGACAAGAATCTGGAGACACGTTTTGAAAGCTGAATTTGCCTCAGACAAAATACTGCAGGGTTTGGGGTTTATTTTAATCAAAATAGCAGCGAAACTGAGCGTCAGACATCACGACAGAGCTGAATAAGGTTTCACTTAACCCTTCTATGACAAGACAACAGGCAGGTTAAGTATGATACTGAATAGTGATGTAAAGGTACACGAGAAGAATCATGTGAACCCCATGGAAACCAAAGTCAAAACACTGCCGAGTGTTATCTGTTTGATCTGATCAGGACTGGGTATCAGTTTGTTCCTATTTTCTCTATCTCTGAGTGTTTTGTTACAATAGCTCAGCTGCTTTGCCAAGGTTACACGACAGACGCTGTTGATGACATAAAATATTTCTATTTACAGCACCTTTGTTGTTGGTACTATGGTAGTAATGATTTGTTAGGCACACTGAGTGGTCACCGATTCTTTCCTCTGCTGATGTTTTGTGTACTGTAACATTTGGTAAGCACTGTTACTAACAAAACTGACTTCATTTTCTCAGATTCAGGCAGAATTTGAAAGAATTGTTCCAGCCACACCTGCAGCAATTTTTTTTCCCCAGCTGCCCCATACCTTAGGCTGTACTGTGTACTGTACTGTACCACTCATAGGTCATACATGTGCTGCAGAGAAGGAATAAAGACATGTGGAAGTATCTAAGCCTCTCTTCTGTAAATAAATTAAGGCCACCTAACAAAACAAGGAGCCTGCTAGTTACCAACAAGTAGGCAGATAGGCAGCACTGCAGACTCATTTCTCTAGCTGATGTCAAGATGGGAAACCCATAGAAGCTGAACCACAAGTCTCAACTCAGCCACTTCCCTTGCTGACAGGTACTGTGCAAAATAAATTCCTCTATCCTCGATTTTGTCCTGAAACTCACTGCTCTTAAGAAAGAAACAGGCTTACTCAGCTTTTACAGGAAAGAATCTTTAACTAGGAACACTGTGCACTGTTGCGATAGAGTCTGCGTAGTGTTGATCACCTGAGTATTTGTCATAAACTGACATGAGCTAAGGTTCTGTGTCTGTTGATTTTTGGCAAGGAAAAAAATGCACTACAGTAAAGTCCTGCTGACTTTGATCCACACCATCAACCCTACCTGCATGAGTTCTTTCACCACAGAATACTCCACACAAAATGCACACGACTTCCCCATTCATACTAGCCTTTCCTGGTAAGGCCTCGAGCTAGGATCCTGAATATGGGAGCGGGAGGAAAGAATGTTTTTAATTAGCACACAGCATTTTACTTAGTTTAGATTTTCTTTCTCAGATACCAAATAGAAAGTAATCCCAAAAAACAGCACCAATTCATGATGCGAAAAGTGTAATTGCAATGCAAGCAAACAACTGAAAACAAATCAGTACATTATCCTTTCATCTCCTTCTTAGGCTTAATAATTATCTTTCAGTGAAGAGCTAGAACAAAACCAGAAGATAGTGTAATAGGAATTAAAAAAACAAGTGCATAAACAATATCAGTGCAGCAGCAAAATATACAGTCATTGTTAACATTCCAATTCAACCCATTTCCAACATTTTTGTGCAATAAAAATTGGCCATATGCTGGCCAATGCAACAAGCCTCTTTTTAATATTAACACAGTCATTCTTCACTGAAGCTATTTCTGCTTGGATTTAAAATATAAAATTAGTTAAATACAACTCTCACCAAAAAAAAGACTGTATTTTATAAACACAAAATTCTGGTGCAAATAAAGTAAGAAATAAATATCACACCCTTGAAGACAAAAGGAAATCTGAACTGGTTCCTATGGCTGAACTTAGAGGATGTGAGGGTAAGATTTTTGTAACATATTCTTTTAACATTGGCTTAAGTCTCTCATCATTTCAGAGGTAAAGCCAAGCAGCTGGGAGGAACATTTTTTGTTGAGATGTTAAATTTCACTACACTTCAGTTGTGATAGCACAGTTTGAGTACAATCAGAGGAACCATAAAAAGTCTTCTTGATAGGTTGGGCTCTGTGCTTTGTGTTCTTCTTCTCAACCTTCCCTCAGTTGCCAGAGCAGGGGATATGAATCCAGACTTGCCAATGCAGCAACAAGGCAGGATTGTCTACCCGCTTGCTGGGAACAACCCCAACCTTTGTTGCATGAACTCCACTCTGTTTGCATTTTCTCTTACGTTGCATATGAAGATTAGGGGTAAGGAGGAGGCTTAGAGAGACAGTTGAGAGGGGCACACTGAGAGCTGGAATGTGGCTGCTCTTCTGGAAGAGCATTAGGACTGAAAATTAAAAAGAAAAGAGAAAAACTGCTTAAAATACAAGGCAAACATTTTACAAGCACGTAAATAGTATAGGGCTGGAAATGAACTTTAAAAGGGGATGAAGCCTCATCTTTAAATCCATATCCTCAGACACACAGTATACATAGAGAAAACTCTCAGTGCACAGCAAGTCAGTGACACTTGGATGCATTTGTGACGTGGCCCAGATATCCCAGTTCACAGTTCCTGTACAAAACTGCTGTCTGCATGCTGGGATGACAAAGGCTGCGTGGAAAAAAAATGCATCTGTGAAATGGGGGAGAAAATCTGAAGGACAAGATGCAGGTGCCATCTTTACGTGAGTATTCAAGATTTTCTATATGCAGCTGATTCACTGTTTGAAATGAAGGACAGTGCCAGGCTGGAAATCAGGTTTCACAGCTTTGTGAAAATGTGATGTCTTACTGAATTTGACCTATTTACTAGTCCATTTGTACAAATAAAATATAGCCTTCTTCATCAGGCCCCTTAACCATTACATACTTCGTAATTTACACTCCCAGAGTGTGGGGATTTCTTATGTTTTGTTTTCTTTGGAATTTTGGGCTGTTTGAATCCTTTTCATTCTACCATATACATAATTTGACTGTTTTTCATGTACAATTTGTCTGATAACAGCATTCACCTGTTACGACTCTAAAGTGCATTTATAGCATTCACTGGCACATAGTGCAGAGAGGTTTGAACCAGCTTACAGGGGCTGGAGTAGAAGGAAAGAAAAAGGGGCAGCTAACACAAACACACCCCACTTCTTGGTGCAGAGCTGTAGAAAAACAAGATACCAAAACAAAATGCAGGAAAATGTCATTTATAAAGAGAAGAAAAAGAAAAAAAAAAAACACAAATCCCAGTTCTTTAATGTGTCTGGGAAGAGTTTTTTTTTCCCTAATGCTTCAAATGTTCTACAGCGTTGAAGTTATTCCCAGCTCAACAGTGTGATATATGATAAAGCACCATCATTTATGTCTCTGTCTTCAAGAGAATTTGCCTTTTCTGTTTTCCTTCTTTAGAAACTGTGCTTTTGCATATTATCTCTGCGGCACAGACTATTGGAGTATTGGCTGAAGGAATGCAATTAGCCTATTGCTGGAAATGAATCAATTTGAAATGCCAGAGGTATTTGCAAAACTGCTACTGGAAATGCCAGTGGTACTGAAAATGTCTTTAGTTTCCACATATAGCATTTACTTAAGGAAACAGAGAGCTGACATTGTGTTTGACTGAAGAAAGAAAGGAGTGTGAACCACCACCATTAAGTAACTTGATGGCAATGTCCACATTTTCAAATCAGAGAAATCTGGGAGGCTTTGACCACAAATACACAGGCATTATGATTCAGCAGGAGCAACTCTGGGTTTATTTGAAGATCGCAGAATCACGTGTCTTAAGTTAGATTCTGTTTCCCATTAGCTCCTGAAGATGAGTTTCCTGATTGCAAAGTGGGTGGTGAAGGGGGCTATAGAAGCTCGGGACCTCACAAGTTTTGTTTTGTGTTCAGCTGTCTAATAGGCTCAGTCTCAAAGTGTGTAGTGTTATGGACTATGACACCTCTGTTTATATACTGATTTAGTCTAAACCTAAGCACCTCAGCATAAATATTTAATCTAAAATATTTTCTTGACGCTTTAATAGCTGGACTTTTTTAATCAAACACCCTGACAACACAGCAAACCTGCCTGCTCTAAGTAATTCTCCCCATGGCCATACCTCTCCTGTCCCTCTGCCATATTCTGCCACATGCAGATACAGCATCCACAGGAAGATCTTATTGAGATCTTTGCCTGCTCCTCACCAATGACTGTGTCAGAAGGGACTGCAGATTGACCCAAAAGGTCTGTATTTACTCTCAAACTTATCCACTCATCAAAAGCCAGCTTCTGGCTTCAGTGCCTCCTAAGTTTTCAATATAGGCTTACGAGAAGCACTAGCCTTAATTCCTTCAGAGACAGAAAACTGAATTAGAATCTTAACATCACATTTGGGGAAGACAAACAAGGAGGTAACTACATGACCTTACAAAGACTGGCTAACTCTTCTCCCTTGCTGCCTTGTTTCTTTTTGAATGGGACTCCTGTAATTGCCAGAGAGGAACAGAAACTCAACGCACACATTCCTTGCTTGTTAGCAGAGATGTGTTTGTCTTTGGGGCTTCCTTCCTAACTCTAAATATAAGCAACAAAAGATGCTCATGCTCTGAGGGAGAGGGCTGGTGAGGAAATGGCTGTAGTTACAACTAGTTATGTACAGCAGTGGCCTTAAAGAACCTCTTTGAGACACATAAGAGTCTCCTCTACACAAATATAAACAACCACAATAACTTTATGGCATGACCTTCAGTACAAAGCCAGCCATGACTGTAAAAACTGTAATACAAACTATCCCAGGCTATGCTCAGACTAGCAATTCTAAGTACTGTGCTTAGAATTATATTAATTTTCTTTTCCTGGTAATTCTGCTGTGCTTCTTACTTTGAAATACAAGCACACTTCTGTGCACAGAAGAAATAGAAAAATTTGTTTTGCTGTTTCCTTTTCAACCAATAATAGGGATTAGGAGCATTAGGAAGAGGAAAAAAATATTGCAAGGCTATCAGGCACCTTTATAGCAACATATACAGCCACATCACCTGCAGCTCCAATAGATTTAAATCTTTTTCTAAAACTCTGCTGTTACACCTTCCTCTCCTCAGAAACACAATTCATCCAGTTCATTAATGCAGATTACTGTAGCAGTACATAAACTAAAAATACATTGGAATCAGCAAGTGACACGTGGCATTCAATGTGCTTTTTATGGCACTAGAGGTGCTGCTGGCAGTAGGGCCTGGAGCTGAGCTATCAGACACACTGACAGTCACAGACAGCAGAGGATGGCAGGGGAGATTAATAACACAAAGCAAGAGAGATGCATGGAAGGACATGATTTTTTGACTATAAATGGAGAATAAGGAAGAACATTCTTACAATTCAACCCATGGGATACGTGTAGTTTTTAAAACACTTGGTTTTCACAGACATTTTTGTAAACATCTCTTTAAATGCTGGTATTATTTGGGGATGTATTCATTCAATTGAAGAATAAAGCCAGTGCATATTTTTGTGTTAGTATTATTGTCAGGCTTTATGCAGCTCTTGTATTTTTTTTCCCTGGCACTCAAAATGCTAATCATGTATTTCTAAAATTAACTGGAAAACAGTTAATTTAAATAGTTAATAGCAAAGCCCTTCAGTGCTCATAAGCACTCTGTTCTGTCTTAAAGATGTCATTCATGTGCAACATTGTCTGGCATTGATTGTAACTGTAACAAAAGGAAAATATTAACAGACCAATGATATTTTCAGAATGAAAAAATTTTGCATGCATTAGGTTGCATATTTTACCTTATTTTAAATTCATTTCCTACTTTATATAAAGAAAAGCATTATTTCATATTAAAAGGCAATATTAATTTAATTTGAGGTATTGGGGAGTTGTGGTTTGTTTTTTTATTAATAGATAATTTGGGTCTAGATAAATAATAATTTTTATTATTTTTTTCTTTAGAATAATATATAATTATTCTAAGTAATTTTTATTAATAGATAATTTGGCCTCTGATAATGAAAATGAGGTTATCACTGCATTCAACAGAAACCTGAATACAATGCAAAGATGGACACACTCTTTTTAATATTGAATAATGGCAATATTTCATCAGAAATAGTCCATCAGACAGTTAGCTACAGGTGCTGGAAAGGGGGAACAGCATCCAGTAGTTTTCAGGGTAGGCCTGGATTTGGTGGCTTGCCCCATATTCCTGGACCTAGACACTGAGGTGATGAGTGGAAGGCAGAGTGAGACCTTCAGGCATTGTTGCATCAGTTTACTTTAAAAAATCTCTTAAGGAAAGTTCTCCAATCAAGTTTCAGTTGAAAAATGCAGAATCAAGCAAAAAGACCAATGTACAGCTAAAATAAATTTACTAGATCTGCCCTGGAGTCTCATTTGGCTTGAAACTGCATAGCTTATCTAGTGAGATTTACCAAAGCCAATGTGCTGGAGTCACAATTACTAAAAATGCCAAAGTTATACAAGTTCCACTTAAAATCCAGAGTATAGATAATGAATGAGGGAAATCTGTGAATCTACCTCTGTTATGGTCAGGCATATTAACTGGTTTGATCATGATTAGACATTGCAGGATGTGGAAAACATCTGTGTGAATCATAAGCCTTAACAAGCTCTTGTTTAGTCCTGAGTGATATGCCACTGTGAAATTTACTGCAAGAATTGTGTTGGAGACTGAAAAACAAGCACAGCTCTCTCCTAAAATGGGTGACTTCAGAGCTGGGCAGAGTTTTCATTTGCCTCATTTGGCATCACCCTGTGATGTAAACCATATGTGCCATCCCAGTAGTGACTCTCAGAGGGCAAGGAAGGGTGGGGCAAGCTCCTGTCTTCTTTCTCTGCTGCATTTAGAAAATCCAAACCTCAGTAAGTCCAACTGGTTCCTTAAATGCCCTCAAATTTTAGTCCAGACTCCAATTACCTTATTTAAATCACTCAACAACTTGTGCCATCATGCTGGCTTACATAAAACCTATTGTTATGCTTCACTGCTTTATGAAGCTGGGCAGGTAATGTGGCTGAGGCAAGCAAGGCAGCAGTGTGAATATATCAAAACCAGTATTGTTTTGACTTCACCAGACAAGTATCAGTCTAGTGGTAAAAAACAATAGCCACCTGAAAGTCAGTTTTTCAGCTTAGTGTGTAAGGTGTGTGTTGTTTGTAGGATGACTGATCTGAAGTTTTTAAAATATTAACTGTATTTCTAATTATCAGAAGAAGGTAATGCTTGCAGATAAATGTACACCAGTTGCAAATCAGGTAAGTTTTCCATTCCGAGAAGTTTTTAAATTACAGAAGCAATTGTTTGTTAGAATTTAGAAAGGGATGGTAGTAGAGTTATTAGGAGAGTACCTTTGAAAGTAACAGAACAGACTTTAGTTTTTGATGGTAAATTAAATGGGGGTAAAGTAAGACTTGTTGACATTAAGCTTCCATGTACCAAAGCACCTAATGATAATCTCAAATTTCTGTAACGTTTAAAATACAGCAGCATCACTTTACTGACATTTTAAGGGTTTTAAATGTAACTTGTATTTTTTTTTCACTGAGCTGTAAAACTCCAAACTGCAAATCAGTAAATTATTCTTTCCAGTTATACTGAGTTTACACCAACTTCTCAGTAAAATTTTCATATTACTCTTACATAGTAAAGAAGATAATAATACTTCCACTTTGTAGGCAATAAAAGAGAGGCACTAACTTGGCCACTACAGTTAAGGCAAAGGCCTAAAAAAAATGCAACCTATTTCAAATGAGAGCATAGACATAAGGGAATATTTGCACAGAATGTCCCACAAACAGATTAAGAAAATTATTGCAATGTCCTTTTGCTTTGCTTAGGTTTGGGGTTGTGCCTTGATTGACTCAGCCATCGCAGAGGTATGACTTGGCTTTTGCACCACCTAGGAGCAAGGACACCAGGAGTTTACTTTTAAAAACAAGATTAAAAACTGATTGCCTTGGGTCTGAGTTTCCAAGTCAGGGAGAATTTACAAGTGTCTGCTAAAATCTCACAAATGCCTTTAAAATGCCACCTTACAAAAGGGAAGCCTGCACCTGAAATTAAAAGTCCCCCATTTAAGTAAATCTTTCTAGCAGCAAAATAAAATCATTACTATTTTGGCACCATTGAGAAACTGCATAAAAATATCAAACGAGGTCTGCAAGATCCAGCTTTGCATTTTTTCCATATTTTTACAGGGAAGCAAGTGCACGAATGCTGTGACTCATGTTTGTACTGTCACTGCAGAAATTACCACTCTTCCTCAAGCTGTTTAAAGTTTGCTGTTAGAGAAAAAGTGAAGAGCTTTTGTCTGAGGACGAGGAGGGGGGTGGCAGGCGTGCATGCAGCTATGTGCAAAGAGAAGAGAGTTAGTGGAGTTTACCTGACAGTCTGGCAATCTGGCCCCCTGGCTAGTTGTGAGCCGTGTGGCGGTATGGAGGCAGCAGGCTGCTGACAATCTACAAGAAACTGATAAATTAGACATATATACAGAGAGATTACAGAGCAAGGGGTTAGTAACGGCAGTACACAGGCTACGCGTCTCAGGGAGAGATTTAGTGAGGAATGTGCTCTTGGTGCCTTATCTGACAGAAACACCTTTTTTCTGATAGCATCAACATTGGCTGTTGTCTTTTTCTCCTTTTCAGAAGAAGTATTGGAAACATTTTTGTTTGTTTTCCCTCAGCACTGGCAAATTTTTGTTGAAACAGGCAGCAATAATGGGCTGTATTCAGGATCTGGGTTTAAACCTTGTACTTATTCTTCTGCTCATCATGAAGTTGTTTTGCTCACATCTAATATGAAAAGTGTTGATGAAGTTACTCAAAATTTATCCAAGGAACTTATAACCAGATAAAAACAATTATGTCAGCTCATTACAACATACAAGAAAAAGCTCTTAAGAAAGTCTTCATAATTTCTGAACAGTGCTTGTGAGATTGGGGTTTTTGTAGGAAAATGGAAGAACATGATACAGTCAGTTTCTCTGTTCTGTCTAGATTATTTTATTCCCTGTCAAAGAAGTTTCCACATTAATCTCTTGCAAAGCTGTATTATGGTTCCTAATTTATTAAATAACAGTAAAGTCAAATAATCCTCATAGCTATGTTTTCCTGTGATATTCAAAATATGAAGATGGCTTTAAACTGGATAATACTTGTGGGGCTTCATGAAAGTAGCATTAATGAACAAGACAGTCCTGCTTTCTAAGTCACTAGTGTCTGCTGAGATTTCCACATCTCAATTATTTGCTCATTTTCCCTGCAGCATTCTGGCCTTTCACTCTACTGTCTGCGTGATCCAGATTGTCACACAACAGAGTCATCAGGATCTTTTCAAACATTAGAATCTATGGGTGAAATTCTGATCATATGAAAACCACTGGAGATTACCTTTTGTCTCCAGTAACACCTGCAGACCTATCATCCTTCCTGACTGCTTCAACCTGATTCTCAGCCTCACTGGTGGAATGGGGTTATTTTCCCCTAAACCTTAAAAATGAGACAAGGAAACTTCATGTACTTGGAAAGAATTTCCTTTTTTTTTTTTTCTTCAATTGGTTGCAACTTAAAGCTCAACACCAGTAATAACTTTTCTTTACAATGCAGATGTTTTTCAAAACCCCCTTCTATTCTTTGTCTCAATCAATGGAAGAACGTGCAGATAATTTGCTGTCAAGAGTGTTGAGATGACATCAGGTACTGCAGAGCAACACACTTTCATAGCAACACTGAGCATCATATCCACTGTTATAACATTTCCCTTTCATACCAGCCCACAGGGCCTCTCCCTAGTTCCTGTGAAGATCTGTGCTGACCTCCAGTGGGTAAGAAGCAAGTGTACCCAAATCACTGGTTTCTTCCTGCTTCAGCAAAGAGGAGAAGGGTTTGGACCTATTTTCTAGTGCACAGGTTAGAAAAATACATGCACGGTTTGTGCTGGCAACACTGTGTTCGGAAGCAGAAGTGGAATAAGAAAGGATACTCTGCCACTCTCATTTATCAGGATTGCCACTATGGTCCTCAGTGCATCTTTTACCGGAGGAGTGCAAGAGTTGGCAATGTGTTTGAGTCAGGAATAGAAGGGTCTGTCATTTCAGCACAAAGCTCAACTAAAATAAGAGGTGTCTGAGGAACAGACAGATCACGATAACTGCAGGTAGAAAATTCTTGCAAAACAAAAATGAAAAAAATTAATGCCTTATTCTAAAACAAATAGTTTGCAGAAGTCCAAAGCAAAGTCATCCTTGACAGCTTATAAAGGTAGTCAGTGAGGAAAGAAAAACAGAACAGAATGCTGTGTGATGAAAAGGTGCAGACAGGTTTCACTAATACAGAAGAAATTATTCTGACAGGCCTTTCCAGAACAACACAAATGCCTGATTTATGATCCTGTTCTAATATCTCAAACATAGCACAAATATTTTATGAGGCATCTTGATCTGCTACATTTGGCAGAGTGCATGAATAGGGAACCAGATTCTGAGAGGATTATGGAAGCTGGGAAATACCTATTTCAGTGTGAGCACACTCCCTTGGCTTTGTGTGAAACACAGTTCTAGCTGGCATCAGCAGAGCTAATGCAATCTGGCTCACATTCACATCAGGACCAGATCTAGTGATCCACATGTCTTAAGATGACTGAATCGTCCTCCTACATCCTCCAGGAGTGAAGTTCCTGAGGATTATGCTAGGAAAGAGCTAAGCAGAATGCATATGGCTTACATAGACACATTTCAAATTCAAAGGAGCTTCTTATCTACTTATGTCCAAGTAGCTGTGCGAGAGCTAACTTTATTCCTTCTATATTTAATCCTTTTAAGTATTTTGGAGGATTTATAACACCCTTCTCTAATGTCATGACAATCATAAAATGACTGCTTTCTACTAAGGAACTCCTGCCTGTATCAAGTAAATGTTTGTTTCTTCCTGAAATACTCTGCTGAAGGTTTGAAGTCTCAAAAAAGTCCTTACTAATTCTGTGGTCAATGTCACATGCCATGAAGACCAGGTAAGAAAGACATGCTCTCTTTTACTAAAAAGAGTAAAAATAAATTTAAAAAATCACATTGGAAGAAGACTATTTCCTATATTTTCCAAGTCTGAGGGCCTGTCAGTCAAGCTAGAGAGTGAAAGGACATTCTGTCATTTATGAAGAAGTCTGTACTTGGGGTACAGACTCAGATTACACTTTTTGGTGTGTCTTCTAAGACTACCACAAGAAAACCATTAATAAAGTTATTAAATACAGATTATCTTACTTCTCCATCATCTTCACTTGCTGTGAGGAAATAAACCAGTTTGGGGCAGGGGATGAGCTGGCTGATCTCAGGTAATTTTATGAACCTATACCAAAGAAATGAATTTTAGTGATCATTTCAACCACAAACAGCAAAGAGGAGCTGTTGTACACAGAAATTCACATGAATTCAGCAGGACTCATGCCTGCAGAGGCTTGTGACAGTATCCAACAACACGTACCACTGCCTCTATTGCAGCTTTGAGGCTTGACTTGTGCTTTATGTTAGTACTGATTTGATTTTCCAGCTCCTCACTAGCCACTTGCCCCATGTTCATGTAAAGGGCTCAAAGATTTCCTCTCTCATGGATTAGCCACTGCTGATTTTCCTTTGGAGCCTAATGCCTAGTCCTAATCAGGCTAATCAGCTCCTGGTGTAAGAGCATTAAAAAAACCCCAGGCTCAGAGAAACTACATCTGCTCACACGAGCACTGAATGTGCTGCTCTAAAATATCTGCTGAGAGCAAATCTCACCAAAAAAAAAAAGAGTATTTTCCTGTGCTTCCCTTTGGCTCAGCCACAAAAACAACACGTTTCCCTGGAGTCACAAGATGTGCTCTGCCCTCCAGCCTGTGAACTGGGTGACTCTAACCAACATAGGTCTGCTTTTCTGGGTTATTTGTGTCTGAGATGGGCTTGCCTTCTGTTGACATCAGCAATGTGCTCAGTGAAAAACCTACATGCAAGCATTTCCAGTCCCACCTGTGTGCTCAGGACCCAGCACACTGCAATGAACATTTCAGCACATTTGGACTCTCAGTAAATTCCTAATCTCTACACAGTGCTCTTGAACACCAAGACTACTCAGAATCCCCAGAAAGCATAACTTACTTTTAACTGCATTTAGTTCAGCTAATCCAGTAAAAACTTTTTTTCCCCTTTTATCTGAAAGGGTAAAATTGGGAATCAAACAGCAAACCAATCTGCAGGTACTGTTACATATTTTGCATTTCTGATATGAAAACAATGGGGAAAATCTGTTCTTGATAAATGAAAAGCTGTCAATAAATGTTTACGACCAAATATAAGATTGATGCTTTTTCCATCTGTTAAACAAAGCTTCCCTGGCATCCCATTGACCACTTCAGGCCAACAGAAACTCCTTCTTTGCTAGTGAAAACTTCTCAGCCTATCTGACTTTGTGTTATGCTATCCAAAGTCAATTGAACTTGCTCCACCAAGTCTGAGGAATTTGATAAAGTGTCTATGAAGTGGTTATTGACCACTTACTTGAAAAGAGAAGCTGTCTCCATTAATATGGTAATGAATTGTTTTCATCCCTGAAATGTCAATTTAATGGGAAAGAATGAATGGTTAACAGCATGACTTAAAAGTATTGGGCAAAGAACAGATCAGTAACCTCCTGGTTGTGCAGATGTAAAAACATGTCACATCACAGAGCAAGACCTACAAAGACAATAAATCCTCTCTGCTCAAAGGTGAGGAACAAGGAAGATTTCCAAACCAAAAGACAAGTATGAGATGTCGAGCAGAATGGGGCACAGGGTGCCAAGATGCTTGCCCTCCTTGCTGAGATTTGTAGAGATGCTTTCAAGCTGCAATCTGACAGGATGAGAAAAGTCCCCAAACTGTTTACATACAGAGGTGATGATGACATAAGTTTATACAGTTGACAGCTGGTTTCATTTATAATTTATCTTCATTTTTCTAATGAATGCCAAGAAAACTCTGACCTTCCTCAAGGCCAAGAGGACCTTTAAGAGGTAATAGTTATCACAAAGAACAGCTGGTGAGACGACAGCTGTGACTTACCTTCGGAAAAACCACAAACAGTGGTACAGGTCAAAAATTAGAAGAGTCTCTCCCTTCTCCTGCTTCCAGGGTCAGATTGAGCCTGTAAATAACACAGTTACCCCTGCCCTACACACAGCCCCAGCAGATCACACAGCCTCAGCTGAAAACTGGACACAGCTCCATGTTTCTGCGGGCTGCCCTGGAAGGAGAGAGCTACAGTGGAGCATCCACTGGGGTTCCATCTGGAGCTTGGCTGGCCTAATTAATCTAATAAACCCCAAGCTTGCTCAGAACAGGATTGACTCAGCTTGTCCTGGCCTGTGAGCAAAAGGAGCAGTGTAGGAAGACTGGCCCTTGTGCAGAGCCATTCTACCACTCCATGAGGGCCAGCCCTGTCCTGGCACAGCTGCACACAGTGCAAGTGAGCTCCTGCACATTTTCCAGCACCCACATTATCTGGGATTTCCCACTGTCTGAATTTTACCTCTGTTCCATTAAACTGAATAACGGATCATCAATTGGAGATCGAGAAATGTGTCAACCAAGTATCATTTTCAGCTTTCTTCATGGTAAAGTTAATCTATGAAATTCCTGTGTTGAGAGTGCAAGTACACAGGTAACTCACATCTTAAGCTTGCTTAATAGCTTAGATTACTTCTGATTGGAGAAGTTACAACAACAATTAATTCTTCCACTACTTATCTTCTAGTCTTCTTAAAAACTCTTTGTAGAATAAGAGATGTGAGCATGCTGCTGAACTCCCATTATTTACCAATATCTATATGGCCCTAAGATGCAGTAGGCCAGCATCTAAAATCCTCATCTCTTGTCATCTCCCCATGTCCATCTTCTTTTTCTTGCAGAGCAGGCCCAGGAATGTCCCACTGTTTCTACAATGACAAGCTCCTGATGCAGGCCCTCCTTCTGCTCCTCCTCTGAGCCCTTCAGGACAAGGTCAGACAGAGTTAACCTAACAGAGGGCTGGCTGTTAAATGCTTCTCAAGAGTAAGAGCAGGTAGGGAGTTTGACTGCTATTTTCTCATGGGATTTAGGGAAATGCTGTCTGTCCTGGTGATTTCCAGAAAGGGGCTCCTGGAGCGTCACTAACAGCCTCACGCACTGCCCAGCACACAGCACAGACAGCCGTGGGTTAGTAGGTCACTGATTCAGTGGCTTTCCACAACATGTCAGGTTTCTTGGCTGTGTCCTGGTTGAGTTCTTTCATCTATACAACAGCTACACTATATGGAGTGCTTTTACCCTTAATTTCCTTATTCTGCGTGACTTCACTTGCATTTTCTTTTTAGATCTGAATTATCCCAGCTCTAGAGAGCTGTTCTCCCATCAGTCCACGTGTTTCAGTGGTAATGTGCCTGCTAGCTCCAAGTAGAGTGATCCCAGCCTTGCCTTTTCCTGTAGCTCATATTAAGAATAGCTTTTATAAAAGAAATAATACCTTGTCATTAACAAAATTAGTCAAATGCATTTTTCTCTGGTTACAGGCTCAGAACATTAAGAGGTTTCTTGTCAGCTCTGTAGCCTTTTTCACACTTTCTATATCATGACGTGTTTATGTTATTTCTCAAATGGTTTCTGTGAATGCTTTAAATAATTCCTCATTAAATCTACTGAGAAGCTAAATAATGGGTTAGTAAAATAGCAGAAATGGAAATGGCATAAGCTGAGAAATACATCTTCGGTTCCTTTCTTTTATATACAGTTCATAAAAAGCACATTTAGAAAGGTCTGATGATTCATGAGACACTAACAGACACACACATTTTAAACATTTCAGAAGAGGAAAAGAAAGGTCTTAAAATTACAGAATCATCACACTTTGATCTTGTTGTCGTGGTTTGACACTGACCATAGAAATGTAAGTCCAGGATACATTTCAGGTCACAAAATCATCCAGAGCAAAAATACTTGCACTGTTATATGGATAAAGAAGGTCCTGATCCAAAATTTGAAGTCACTGGGAAGAGTAACTTTAGTAGGCTTTGGAAGAAACAACGTAAGTTACAATTATAAGGTTCTATGCCCCTAAAAAATGCAGAGAGATACTTACAACCAAGGACACTAGTCTTGTTTAAAGAATTGCTGTGAGCTTACTCCACACACCACAACATCTCAAGGAAGTGCTCTATTAGAGAGCTAGAATATCAGCACCTCTAATTTAAACATCCTCACTTCAGTTTTGCCTATTTTATGAGGCGAAAAGCACAATATTGAATACTCCTGTGTATTTGATGGCAAAAATCAGCAAGTTATGAAACCACATTAAACCTTGTCATTAAAGGAGATGGATGACTTTTGTTACCAACATGGTAAAGATATTTCAATCTGTTTTAGTTAATTGATAGGACTAAATTCCAAAGCCCAAAATTTTCATAGAAAACAACGAATATTTGGTAACATGCCTTAGAGATTGGATGTGTCACCTGTACACATGTTTAGCTAGAAAAAAAACAGAAGTCCAAATAAGACTTTACTGGAGAACTTCAACAAATGATGCTAATGTAAACCATTCCATCCAGCAATGACGTCATAGCTTAGATACAGAGAGAAAAATGTCAATAATCTTTTAATGAAAATATACAGCAGTAAGGCATGGATTTCACTGCAATCTTATTTTTTTAATGTTTTATCGATCAAATTAGGGCTTCTATTAAAAACAGATTTTATGTCAGGATTGTTTTCTTCATATAGTCAAAAAACATAAATAAAAAATAAAACTTGTAGAACTGCAGTGAATTCATGCCGTAGTAGCTAAATCATATTGAAGTAGCTAAATCATATTGGTCAGCATGAAATGCATGGGTTTGGTCTCATCAGTGGCAACTGGAAAGCTAAATGCAAGAGAGGAAAAGCACGGAGTGAAAAGGTCCTGTTCACAGTGGCACCAAGAGGTAAAAGTACATTTAGCCAGCTGACTTCTTCACCAGTTACAGCCAACCAATGTCCTTGGCAAGGACACTGTTCTTCAAATTCAAAACGGCCTCTACAAGGACAGCACACCATGCTTGAAATGGCATAAATATGCAGTGCTCATCAAGCTGAGCTAAATGAGCATATCAGATGCAGGACATGGCCCTGAGAGCAGGAGGATATATACATGTATCTGTATATATGCACTGATACCGCTCATCAAACAATGAACACACAGACACAAACATGGGATGTTTACAGAACCCACAGAAAACAGGACTATGTAGAACAAAAGAGAGAACACAGATAATAACTAAATAATGACTGAATTATCCTTTTTGCAAAGAGCATCATAATCTATTTTAAAAATAACCCTTACACATTATTTTTTTAAAAACCTACTAAAAACATATAAAATCCATTTTTCATGAAGAGCAGAGACAGATTAGACCAATACTGCACAAGCCTTACAACAGCCAGTAGCCTGATTGCACAAGCTCAGAGACACCTTGCAGGTACAGGATCATCAACAACACAGGTGCATTCTCAGTAGATAAAAATACAACATGCCTTCTCATCCATGGATCTCTAATGAACTAAAGGGCAATTTGTACTCAGTCTAAATTTTTGTTGCCAGAATAAAGTTGTGGGGTTTTAAAAAAATTATGGTTCTGAAGAACTTCCATGCTTTGAATTGCTTGGATGAAGCAAATCAAACTTTCCTGAGGGAATAATTCAGAGCAGACTAGCCTGACTAGTTTAATACTATATGGCTGCATATCTTATATAATAGTGGTGGCTTGGTTAACCACCTGTCCAGCTTTTCAAGAATAAACTCTTTCACTTAATGTACAGAAAAATCCACATTGTTCAGAACTCAGTATAAAATTATCTAACTTAAAATCAGCACAGAAAGAGGTGTCTACATCCTAGTCATGTTGATTTTCCTCTTCATCAGTCTGTAAATTTGTTCACAAAGGAGAAGTATGAAATATTTAAAAATCTTCACTGTGTGACCTGAGCAATCACAAAGACCTACAAAGCATCCTCCTGGCAAAATTAATTTCTGAGCTGATAGTGTTCCTCAAAGGACTTCTTCCACAATCATTTTTAAAAGAAACTGTGCTTTTTTCTGTGTGTTCAAATTTCTAACAGTCTTGCAGTTTCAAAATTGAGAAGTGCACAAAAAAGCAAAGTTGAGATATTGAAGTAATGCCTATAGCAGCAAGGCTTAGGAATTTGTGAGCAGCTTTGCTCACAAAGTATCACTCTGACATTGGTACTTCAGCTTGAAAGCAAAGCTGAAACTGTTTTTGGCAAAATATTCCTAAACAAACAAAAAATGTGCACAGTTAAAGACCTTGAACGTAAACACTTTTCATCACCCAAAGAAAGCAGACACAAACTTGCTACCAAAAATGTATTTCCCTGACCTTTACAGAGGCACAACCCTCCAGACAGCCTCCTCTGTGCGGGGTGGTGTCAGCCTGAAAATCTCTGCTCATTTTCCCAACCCCTGCATTCAAAAGGGGAGGGCAAGGCGGCTGCCACCCACAGCACACCTTCTGAAGGTGACTGCCCATATGTTCACACTACCTGAACAAGATGGAGCAGCAAGAAGGAGGAGCCAAAACCAACAATCTTGCCCCACATACCGAGTTCCACTTTAAGGTTGTTTAAAGAAAAATACAGAAGGAACATAAGCTTCTGATTACACAGAGATAGAATATTTCTCAAAGTCGCATCTAAACCACTGCACTCAAAAAAAAGATCAGAATCCAGAAAGAAAAAATATTTTAAAATAGCTCCCTTGAGCCAAAAGGGGTTACTCAACACCTCAGTGGCCAATCAAAAGCCCTTAATTCCCTATAATACTACAGGTCACCCTACTCAGAAGACCTTCTGCTCCTTGTTGTGTTAAATTGTGTTTGTGCTACATCAAACAGATCAATGCATTCCCAGGTTTCTTGCCTATTCTTCACATTTTAAACCACTCTCAGTGTAAAGGTAAGTAGTAAAGACAACTCTTCAGCAATTTCCCTCGAGTTCCAGCTTAAAGATTTAATTAATAAGACTTCCTAGGACCTCAACATTTGGGTCACAGAGATTTTTTTATTTTCATTTTCCTTGTTAGCTTTAAAAAAAAAATTTCCACCTACAGATGCTGCTAGCTCTTGGTGACACTATAGGAATTTCCTTTGGGAGAGTTTTCATAAAGTAAGTTAAATGTTATGGTAAGAATGCAAACCAACAAACAAGAGCTAGTTATTTGTATTATATTGTGATTCCTGTTTGATTTGCTGCAAGCATAGAGCTACATCAGAAATTAATCTTGGATCATGTTTTTAGTAAGAGTAACTATTACATACTCTTAATTAGGTAGGTGGTGAGCTTAGTGCCTGAGCAGTTGCTATACTATTATGTGGCATTCTTTGTGCTGTCTTTGTCTTCCGCATTAGTCTCTTCTTATGGGAATTAAATGTCAGGCTGTAAATCACTCTTGAAAGACAGCTGAAAAGCAAGAGTGCTTTCAGGTTTAATGTGCTTTCAGAAATGAGCAACCCTACAAAATTACCTAATTTTCCAGGTCTGGGGTTTTTTACAGGTTTTTAGAAGAGCCATTTTATGAAATTGTTTGTAACAATGAAGAACAACTAAATCTAAACCCCACAAAACCACAAATTTGGGATTGGAGCAAACTAGTATAGTTCTGTTGAAATCCATAGGTCTATCCTGGCTTGGGTCAATCAAATATCTGACCTCAGTTAGGCTTGGAATTTGAGCCTTCCTTTTACTACTGTAATAAAATAAAATAGATATGACTGTACAGTTTTCTCTAAAAGGAAAAGGTTTGCTCATTATGCTCTTATGATCTGTATTCCTTTAAAATACGGAATACTTTTTACAGTGTTTTCCTGTGTGGGATTTTAAATACCAAGGAAAAACAATAGGGGAAAGAAGCATCTACCATATTTTGTTTGGAGGGCACTCCAGCAGGTGGTTTGTTGTTGACTCTGTTTGAATGAGAACTGCAGCCATTGATTCCTGTCCTTCTCATAACCTGCTGGGAAACCTTTTACTTCAGGTACATCTTCTACCCAAGGATCTTGATTTAATTTTAAGCTAAAACAGCAGAACTTAATATTCAACTTTTGAAACTGCCATGCTAAAGTATCTGACACAGAAAAGAGTGCTGTGGAGGCAGATACTACAGGAGATCTTTTTAGTCTTGTTCTTTCCTTGAAGAGATTGAGAGAACCATATTTCATAGTTGGGACTGTGGTATATTGAGAGGCACCTAGTGACTTCATATTCAAGGAGTTTGAATACACCTGCAAAGGTCATTTTTCAGTGTTACACACTGTCAAACCAAGGACTAGGTTTTCTGACCTTTTCATGTAGTTAGGAAAACAAACACACATCCAAAGGTGGGCTGGAATTGTGCTGGGCACATACTGGCTGCTTCTACCAGAAGAATAAACACTTGAACGAGCAAAAACACATGTCAGCAGAAGGGAAGCAAAGAAGAAATACACAACTAAGCTAAATGCATGCCATTACCTAGGAGAAATGGAACACTATACTTTGGAAAAGCAGCAGTGGTATTTTTAGCCCCTGCAGGCAGTTAAGAGCTATTAGTTCAATTAGAAAACCCAGATCAAGTCGTGCTGTCCCAGCTTTGTGTCAGAGGTACAGGCATGCTGATCTAAGGCTGAGGGCATTCAAATGGAAATCGAGCAGGACATGACAATCTCTTGCTTAAGAGATCTTCAGTTAAACTGGTGTTCCTATTACATTCCCCATTACAGCCTCCTAGTCCCCACATCCCTGGGAGCTAATGAAATGGGAAGCTCTCACATCACATGGCTGAAAAATTCTTGTGAAGGATATAGGTCACAAGAAGAAAAAAACCAAAATTAACACCAAAATGTGTTTCCACTTAATGTAGTTTTGATTCATTCTTACTCCACTCCTGGGGCCTTAACCTGTACAAGCTGCACTTTGTTCCATACTGTTTGAGTTTGGATGCTGCTTTTTTGTATCCTCTCTGAAGCAAGTGTGGGTTGCTACACTTCTTGCTGCTTTGCCTGACTTCACAAATCATCTGAGAACAGAAGCTCTTTGTGAAACAAGGCTTTAAAACATTCTCAATAAAAGCAGCAGAATAACATTCTTCACTGTTCCTTACTTTCTGAAAACAGATAATTAGACATATGGCAAAAAAATCAACTTGGTGCATCATTCATTTCATCTGTTAACAACAGTAAGAAATCTTCCAGAAGCTGGTAAAAACAATAATGAATAATTCCCTGCTTAATCCTCAACCCGGTTCTAACCTGGTCCTGCCAGCACTGGAATCTGAATGCTCAGAAAAATCTCAGGTTTGAACCTGTCAGTCCCACAGGTGATGGTATAAAATTCTGACAAATGCATTCAGAAAGCTGAGATTGTTGTAGATTCATAAGGACAACTGTAACATACATCAGTGACCCTGTCTCAAAGCCCTTATATTCTAAATACGTAGAGATGTACCTAAAGTGACAGGTAAGACTCCAGACAAACACAATTTTCTGGACAATTCTACCTTTCAGGCTGCTTCATCCTTTGATCTGTTACTGGACAAAAAGACTATGTCAGTGTTTCTCAATATGTGGTCCACGCATCCGTGATGTTCCATGAGACATCAGATGCTTCTTTCCCCCACTCCCACGTTTTTCTCCTCAGGAGACAGCTCTTTGATTTATTTACTGCAACACACCCTAGGAAAATGTCTTGTTTAGACTCTCTGCAGTTTTACACTTGTCCTCTGAGTGGGTGTTACTTGCATGGCACTACTCAAAGGCAGCTCTGACACTGATGGCACTAGGTGACAAATATAACCTACTACAGGGTACTGCTCGGCTTCCCAGAATAAACATTTACTCAAGCAGAAACTACCTTTTTGGATATTAGCTTTCATATTTTCTACTTATGCTTTTTGTGTGTAACATATTTCAAAACAAAGAATGAACAAAATTACTACCAGACAAGACTGTGTGCAGTTAAAGGCTAAAGGTTCTGCTCAGGTGCAGAAGATAAGAAATTATTAGCTGGTCTCTCAGGAGAAAAAAGTTATCACACCTTTGAAAGGCATTCCTGTTTGCATTTCCTTTCTATGCCTCGTTTGAAGCAGATACTACATTTTGGCAGGAAATTAAGAGCAAGAGCTTCCTGCACAGATAAACCTCATGACTCAATTTGTATAAACTACGCCTTCTGTGAGTTGAACATCATCCTTTGGAAAACCCTGACTGAATGCTCCAGGGTGCTGCGGAGGCTCCTGCACACTGCCGGCCGCTCCCTCACTGGTCCTCACACATCTGACTCCTCTATCCTGTGGGATTTGTGTCTTCCAGGGGGATTGTCAATGCCACCAGCAGGCTAAACTCCACCCAGGCACAGGGGTGCAGCCTCTGTGGATGCCAGTGGGACTGCACCCACATATACCACAGCAGCACTTTCCACACTGCATCTGAAACCAGTTTGGGCCGCTGCTGGCAGAATGTCATCTCCTGCCACACGTAACACAGGAGGAGGCATTTTGCTTTTCAAGAAGGTGCCCAAATTAAATTGCATCTGCAGTGCTGGGAGGGTTCCCTGCTCTGCTAACCACTCAGCACCACATGCACCCAAGGAAAAAATGTTTACCTGGTATGGCCACGGTTAACCTTTTTTCCTTGCTGAGACGGTGCCCATGGATGAATTCACTCATGGAAGGGGGGCCCCTCAGAAGATATGATTCTGTGGAGGCGGGATGAGGGGGGGCTCTTAATAATTTCTGGAGGTAGGTCCCTGAAGTCCTGGGATGGCTCTGATCACAAAGGGAAGGTGAGAATAGTCTTGCAGGAGATCCAAGAAAAATACATATGGAAACAAAAGAGTTTTACTTTAATTACCTTTCAAAGCCTCACAAATGACAATATCATCGTAACTTGCTTAACAGGTAAAATCAACTATTGCTGACACCCCATGTCATTTCCAGAGCAAGACACCTTGCCTGCATTGGAAATCTTTATTCAGCTTAAGGAAGGAGGAGATGAGGTTGGGTATATCTCAGCATCCTCAAGTCAACATGTACAAGGCTCCCTGAAGGTCCTCTTGGTTTTGCATTGTGATTAGAGCATACAAGAAAGGGGGATGATTATCTAGGACTTCTCTAACAGAGAAGTTTCATCTTCAAAACCGTGGAGATGCCCACACCTATAGAGTTTTGGCAGGGGCAGGCACAAGACAAGAACTCACTGCTTGAACAGCAAAATATTTGCATTAGGTTATGAATGGCAGCCATCCCCCTTAAAAAGATTTCTTGCTCCCATGTAGAAAAATTGATCTGAGTGAACACATCCATATTCTTTTCATACTGATAAAGAACAAGTGAGCACCAGAGCTTAACAAAGAAATGCACTTTCTTTCGTGTTAAGCACTGAAATGCTCATAGAGCACAATCTTTTTTTTTTATTTCAGATGCTCATTACGGAAAACCGTAGGGAAAACTTAAAGAAAACTTGTTAAAGAAAATACATTCACACTTAATATTAAAGACATACAAGATGCACCGAGACACTGACAGAATATAGTTCAAAACACTGAATTCAGAAGGAAGAAATAACAGTGAGTAGGTGGATCTGAACCACATGTTGCCAGGCTTTGAATTCCGTACTCATATCCTCCCCGCCTCCTTCTCCCCAGTCAAAGTACGGAAAGAAAAAAATAAAAGTAAGAAAAGGAATCATTCTGTTTATAATTCAGTGAACGACTTTAATGCAAGTCTGGCTACTGCACTGTACTGTAAAGATCACTGCATGCATACCTTTTCCTCTGAGTGCCACTGCTGACCAGTAAGTTTGGTTGCTGTGGGCCCTGACTATGCAGGAGGAAAGTGTCTATGCTTGGCACGGTGGCTGATGCCTCCTCACTTACTTTAGGGCTGCCGATCTTGCTCTTTCCCAGCTTGCCTTTGCTGCGTCGGGATTGCTCGTGGTCGAACTCTAAATCCTCCAGTCGCTGGGTCAGGGCAAGTTTTTGCTGGATAGCCATGCGCAGCAGAGAGTTCAAAGTCTTCTTCTCATCCTCCGCAGCCGCCAGCTGCCTCTGCATCTCATCCAGCTGTGTGACATACTCATCACACCTGCAGAAAAACAGGGCAGAAATCTGGGGAAACGGCCCAAGAACCGACACCACCAGTGAGCACATTCCTGGGTTTCAGTTACAGAGCCGGATTCAGATCCCAGCTTTTGCTGACCCTAATCCTGGAAGCGGGCAGCCTGAATTCTTCTGTTCCCACTTTGAATGAATTTGGACTTGGATCTGAATGTCAGTCCATTCAACAAGACAACCTGTGCCTATATTAACATAGTCTATGGCAATGTAACATGTCTCTGAGGCAGACAACAAGCAACTGGAGGGGAGGCATGGACCAGTTTAGACCACAAATAATAGTTTTGGATGCTGCTTCTACTAGTAAGTCACCATGGATAATAATGTCTACCAATTAGTAAATACTGTTTTCGCCAGGCAGTAATATCCACTTCAAGAAAGTATTACAAAAGATTGCGAGTAGTTTGAACACAACACATGAGATTTTGTGAAATGAGAAACCCTCAGTTATTTACCCTTGTTAACCATTTATTACCATGATTACCATTATTTACCATTGATTAAAAGGATACTATTCAGAAAACCCACACGTGGAAGTTATTTCACATTTACTGTTGAAACTCTTGGAGATGTGTTCATTGCAATGATCACCTACTTCTTTTTAATCCTCAGCCTCTTTTATCCACATGAAAAGTTATCTTTTCATTTGCTTTAGATCTCTGAGAACTAAAACCACCCTTCTTATGATTTTGTTAGATTTAAGACCAAATTCAGTTTATTCCTTCTTTTAGCAATAATTCCTAAAGGTTTTAGGAAAAGAAAGGCATATCAAAATTGTCTTAAAACATTTTTGAAGTGAAATAGCTTCAGTTTGTTAGCAATAGGCCATCTAATCAGTAAGAACCAAGAGCAATAAAAATAAATGTATCTCAGCAGTGAGATGCTTCACAGATAGCAGAACTGCCTGACCATCAGACATTTGTGGCAACACCCAAGGATTTTTCTTGTTGAATGATGCAGCTTTCACCAGATCTCCTTCCCACAAGATCTGGGAGAATCTAAGCAGCTTTGCTGTGTAATTACAATTGTGTAATGGATGAGGATGTAACTTTATCAGTATCACTTACAGAAAGCAAGCACAGAAAATTATTTTAGTCTCCCTTATCAAATTGTATGATGCAATAAACCTTTGAATTATTGCAAACTGAGGGATGAAACTAATTTCTCTGAAACTTTAATCTTCCCCTTTGGAAACAGAAACAAAGTATACTTGAAAATGTGTAGTTAGTTATTCTTCACACACAAATACTTACATATATATATTGCACTCCCCTTTTGAACAATTCAGGCACTGCAAGCAAAATTACCAAGTCAGATACACTTCATCTACAGTTTCAGTTTTATCTTTCTTCTACAGGACCTTAATAAGCATGATTGCTGCTGCCCAAGCCTTGACGAAAAGAGATAGTTATGAAATGCCAGTTGGCTTAAAGCCAACTTGCACACCAATTTCTCCTCCAAACCATGAGATATCTGTTGATGCTTAAGTCAGTTTCCTTGACAGAGACATGAAATCAGCATTCTAAACATTATAGTAATTCCTATTTCAAATTAATTTACTTTAATGTCTGTGTTATCAGAGTTTTAAAGCCTCATTCTTGTAACCAGATGGGTCTTGTATCCATGTCTCTTATTCTCTCCTGCTTTCCTCTTTGTCCAGCAGACCTCTTTTGTTTCCAAATATGTTTCCTGTTAAAAATCTTTAAAAGTAACACCTGCAGCAACACCTGTGGCCCACCACCACTAGAGGAATTAATTGCTTTCCTCTAATATGCCAATAAATCAGTTTTTGGTTTTGGAAAAAGACTGATTTAGCTCAGGCCTTAGAAGGTGTTCTTTGTTTTTGCCCATCTGATTTGTAAAGCAGCCCAGCTGAACAGTTAAGAAACAAGTGCCATGAAGGTGGGTATTACTAAAGCAGTCCTAGACAAACCTGCTATGAGCTGTATCAAGCTGCCTTGAGAAATCTGGATAATCCCAGATGCTGTTAGCTGGTCTCATACTTGAGACAAAACCAAACTCGAGAATACATTTTCCAACCGTTCTGATTAATTACATGTCCCTCCTAGAAGTGTCCCAATAAGAGCAACCTCACATTTCTGGTAATACTGCAGTGTTTGGGTGGTTCCAGTCATCTGACCTCCACCACAACTTGAAGTTTCTAATTTTTTTTCAGAGACACATGGTCCATTGTCTCTGGGTTTTGCTGCTCAAGCTTTTTTTTCCTTTTTTTTTTTNGGTTAAACTTAAATCACCCAAGTAAAGGCCTTAATTAACTTTAGAAACTGCTGAATTAACAGCCTCAGATCTCCCAGAATTTTGCAGCAGTGAAGGTTATTCCATGTAGTGGGAGGTAACTACTGCCTGCAGCCATAACATTTCCCTTCCTGAAGTATCCCCAGCTATGTGTAAGTGTGGGATAAAAGGAGAAGTGTTTCCAATTAAAAAAGAAAAAAAGCATTGCACACATCTATATTGCTTTTCGCCCACACATTTGATAAACATTCATCAAGCCTCACAGGAGGAAGAAAAAGGTTACGGAGCTCCTAAAAGAAAAAGGTAAAGAGCTCCTAAGAAAGATGACTTCTAGCATGGCAGAGACAATTGCAGGGCTCAAGGATACTCCAGGGCTCTGAATAGGTCTTTCAAAAGGACTCAAATAGTGATAACAAAAGTTAGGTTATGTCCTCCTGAGTCAGAACTCTTTCCCAATCTCCTTCTTGCCCCAGGACAGGTTATAAGCTGCAAGTGGCTATTAAACAAACAGCACTGTTTTCTTGCTGTCTGCTGGTCTACTTGTAGTCAGAGCAAAAGTCAAGGTTTCACCTATTTTTCGTTTCTCGCATCTCAGAAAGGAAGCAGACAGACACATAAGCCCACTTACTTTTTATGAACTGATCCAAGAAGCTTATATAGGATTTTAAGGGATTTCTGGTTCCATCTATCCCTCTCGTCTAGGAATGTAAACCAAATACCAAATCAGGCTTATGTGTGATTTAGGTAACATGAATCATAGCAGAGCTTGAGCTAAAACCCAGTGACACTGACAGGTCCCTGCACTAACCATATAATCATAATTCTCTTCTGTTCACAAATGTTTTCTCAGCTCCAGGACCTGTCCAATCTTCCTACTCTTCACACATTTTTTCTTTAAAAATTAATCATAAGAAAATATTTTGATGGATGAAGAATAAAATCCATGCATGCAGTGTCAGGACTATGGAAATATCACAAGCAGTATTTCCCGCTCTCTCCTGTAAACTATCTCTGTTTAGGCTGGGAAAGCAAGTAGTGTAGGGACTCAGGGAAGTTAGCTTCCTGAATCCATTTAGGATCCTGTTCAGAAGTAGTTCCTTCTCTCCTTCAGCACCGGACTTCCTCTCACAGGGCAACACCTACTCTAGACTGGAAAACTAATGTTTTAAATAATTTATAATTTATATAATTTATATATTTATTATAAATTATAAATTTATAATTTATTTGCTCTGGATGAGTGCTGCTCACTGCTTTACACTCCCACAGCTCTCACTCTGGGTCAGCAACTTGGGGTAAGAGTGAGGGGAAACAACAGGAGGGACAGGAAAGGCTTCTCTGGGAATTCCCCATTTTCTCTGGGAATACCAGAACCAGCCCATGACAAAATAATCAGGTTAAAGGTGGCACATGGCCCTAGCATCAATCAAAACTTAAACTCCTCTTTGCCAACCCCTTAAATCCCACAAAAGAGATTTTATATGCCGTTGCTTTCTTTTTCTAAGAGACATGTTCTGGGAAATATTCTTGACAGGTCCAAAGCACATAAATCCCAGAAAGCAATCACAGGGTTAATGAAAAGGGAAGGAGGAAGCTGTAGAGATTACAATCTCTGAGATTTTAGGATCAGGGAAATGACCTGCTCCAGAAGGAAAGAAGGCAAAAGTAGAGGGACAAGCAGGACTTTTGAGACAAAGAAGAACTGAAGGATGAACAAGTGTCAGGCAAAACACAGAGAAAGGAAGCATCCTGCTTTCTGCACAGGGGAGCTTTGGAGGAAAGTGCCAACTTTGCTGTTCAGAAGAGAAACAGATGTGCTGTGCTCTCCTTGTGACATGTGCTATGACCTTTATCCAGTGTATTTGAGGAAGGAACCATACAGATCAGCACCAGATGAACATCCACATGGCGACCAAAAACTATGATTTATGGAAAGAGAAAGGATATTGTGCTATCTAACAGTATAACCAACCATTTTCACATCTATAATACAATTCTACTATCAGAAGGATGATCTCCCTATGGTACAAATTCAGGAGTAAGTATCATGTGATGCACTATAACCATGGAAACCACTGTTTCATTCAACTAAAGACTAAACAATTGCTTTTTTATGCTGAAGGTTGCTACTGCATCTAATGTTACTGCACAGAAATCTTACAGCCTTGTATTTTCAAACAGATTTCTTTCCTTCAAAAGACTTGTAGAGTATATCAACTCTGTCATTTAAACAAATGCTCTTCCAAATGGACTATTTGGAATGAGTCAATGATTTGAGCATTTAGGAAGATTGATTTAATTATAAAGGCCATTAAACTCCATGCTAGGGAAGAAAAATGAATCTATTACAACAGAAAAATCTATAGGAGCATAATGATGTGGAAGACCTCATAGTGAATAATTTTTTATAACAGTGCTCAGAAAATACTGGGCAAAACTTAGGACCTCAGGGGCAGGGATACATTCCATAGGCCATACATTGAGTGTTTAATCACTAATACACGGAGTTTACCAACAGCAGGAAATTCTTTGGGTGGAATTTATCTCTACTAAGATTAGAAATCTATACACTAAAAATGCGTAACTCAGCAAGTCACACAGACTCCCTTTACAGTTCATAGAAGAGAAACAGAAGCTTCCTGGCATCCTACTCACAAGGCATCTAGAAAAGGTACCTGGATGAATGGCATCAGTGAAGCCTAATTCTCATGGAGAGGATGTTGCTGCCTCCCATCAGCTTTAGGAAATCCTTGAAGTCTGCACTCAGGATGTTCAAATTGGGTAAGGAGCATTCAGTAACAATCTAACATTCCCTTCAATCAACTTCTAAATCTCTGCAAACTCTGTTTACCTCGTATGTTGTTGATTTATGGCCCATGCAAGACCCTTGTTTGTTTTATGCTCACGATGCCACTCCTCTGCTCCGGAGTTACCTGCCCTCCACGAGCTCTTACAGGCTTAGTGCATTCCTGTGTCTCCTGGAGTGCGGGGCTTGCAAGGAAAGGTCAACACATGCATGTCCAACACACACACAGAGCTCTCCTTTCTGGAAGAAAATCTGTAGATGCCAATGAAATCAATCAAGCTACCTTGGTTCACACCACCTGCTGAGCTGGGTCTTCGTTTCCATTATGTCGCTACACGCACTCTTCTGATGATGGACCTATGATGAATTTGTACACAGCACCAATGTCACAACATATAAATGCCCCTTTTCTCCTTCCTTCCCACTTCTCAGCTGCTGCTGCCACTACCACCAAGCAAAAAAAGGACCTTAGAAGGCTGGAAGTGGTGAGATGGCACTGCAGGGAGCACTGAAGAGATGTTGGCACAAAGCACAAAGATGTCTTATCATTTATGGACTGAAGCACAAAGATGTCTTATCATTTATGGACTAAAGCACAAACAAGAAATCTGCGCTGTTTGATCGTAAGGGGGAAAAAAATCTTGCTTGTGTATTTCCAAAATAAGAATTTCTTGATGAAAATGCTGGATCTTTATAAAAAATTATTTTCAGGTAATCTTTTAAAAAGCAGCTGAGAAGACACAGTCTTAAGCTATGCCAGGGGAGGTCTAGGTGGTCATTAGGAAGAATTTCTTCACAGAAAGGGGGGTTAGACATTGGAGTGAACTCCCCAGGGAGGCGTTGGAGTCACAGTCCCCGGGGGCATTTAAGGAAAGCCTGAACATGGCACTCAGCGACATGATCTGGATGACAAGGTGGCATCGGGTCATAGGTTGGACTCGATCTCAGAGGTATTTTTCAACCTAGTTGATTCTGTGTAAAACCAAAAGCTCTTCTGAAGAAGATGTGGGAGAAGGAAAGATGAAAGTTGATTAATTACTGTCCTGCCAGGAGGAACTATGTTACAGAAGATAAGTGAAGCTTTTATCCTGTGAAAGAGAAGATAATAAATTGAACATCACAATGGGAGAAAATAAGAATTTATGCTGGAGTGGGAAATTACAGTGGCCTTACAATTATTAGCACTGGATTACAGCATAGGCTGGTTGATGAAATAGATTTTACTACCGGCAAGTAATAAATCTCATTGTAAGGAAAACGTGGGATTCTGAAGATCATAATTAACCATAAGATAGCTCTACATGACAGAATCACCATGCACTTCTGAATGGGAAAATCAGCCACATAAATCCACATTTGATTTTCACTTTAAAAAACCCTATAAATGCAAATATGCTGGAGGTATATTTTGTCATTTATAACACCTTACTCAAGGTTGTATTGACATTGCTATTCCTCAGCTTTATTTTCCAAGACACGGATCTCAGCAGCACTTGCAAGTTTTGCACAGTGTGCATTCTAGGACTCATTCACCTTAACCCAGCAAACCCCTGACCATGCAGAAAATAATTTCTCTATCCTCCTAAGCACCCAACATACACAGCTAAGTGTGTTCTCACTTAGCACATGAGTGTTTACAGTGCTCAGCCAGATGGTGACACCATTTCCCTTACCTGGTTGCAAACATTGCTCTCAAGGATGAGAAGGTTGCTGCATCTTCCTTCAAAGCCTTGAGTTCATTCCGTAGTTTGGTCATGGTCTCAGTCACCATTGCTTTTTCATTTTCGTATTTATTCTTCAGGTTGGCCAGTGCCACTTCAGCTGTCTGAAAACACAAACAAGGATAGGCACTTATGAGACAGAGATCTGAGAACAGCTAAAATCCCACATCTGATTTTGGTTTTGATGTCCTTCATTTCCACAGTTAAAGAAATTAAACCTGATCATCATCTTTACCTTCTTCTTTTAAGCTGTACTCCATGAAACCAGGAAAAGGAGAAAGCAGATGAAAGGACAAAGCCCATTTCATCAGCAACTGGCAACAACTCTGCACGTCAAGTGTCCCTGCACCACTGTGCAGCTGTATGTGGAGGACTCTGGCAACTGAGTAAAGTTACTACAGGAGCTGCTACCAGGCTGTTTGAGCTGCAATAAACAACCAAGTGTGTCCCCTGGCCACTCTGCAAACAGGACACAGAGCACATGAGGCTCAGCCTCTGCAGCCAAGTTGTGAATCAACCTGTTTGGCCTCAAGCCTCCTGCTAGCTGACACCTTCCTTGGGGACAGGGATGGCCAGGACCTGGCAGCTTGATTTATTTCTGAGAACTAGCAATGTCTACTGTACAAAACAGCATTATTTTAGCAGTTTTTACCAAAAAACCCCAAAATTGTAGATTACAATTTTCATTTAATAGGAAAAAAGGCTTTGTATTTGTCCTATTCCTAAAGTTTTGCTGCTCCATTCTTTCTTTATTTCAATTTAATCCATTAGATTTCTTTAATTTACGACTGTCCTGCATTTAATAGTTACATTTTTCTTATCATTGCAACACTTGAACATTCTACTTTTCCTATAAATTTAGTATCATTTTGAAGTTATTCAAAATACATAGTTTTGTAGAGGCTATATACCTACTGCTGCTTGAGACATTTAAAAATATTGCCTTTGATTGAGGTGAAGAAAAATTTGCTTCCTTTTCCATTTATTCAGAGAGTTTTAGGGTTGCTTTTCACTTCATTTGGTACATAATGAGTTGCAGCAATTCATACAGGCAATCAGTTTCCCCTGTTATCTTATGGGTTCTTGAGCCACCACCAGGGGAGAGAAGTTTAGAAGAATACTAGGTTAAAGCAACAGCAAGGGAACAGGACAAAAGATGGTAGTGGCCAACCAGTTGGAAACCTATTTTAAACTCAATACATTTCCCACTAACAGGGTCTCTTAACAAAAGGACACATTAGAATCTCTTACTAAATTACAACTTTATTCTTTTTGTCTCATTAAATAGCACCATTATAAATAGCAGCATTAAAATATTTTTGATTGTATACTTACCAACAATATTTTCTTACTTTCACATCAAATTTACATTAAGAGAATATATTTTTAAAGGGCGACCTTTAAAAAAAATAGTAGCAACCACCTATCATTTTAAATAGAACCATTTTCCAATCCAAATTTGAAATCATCAGCAATACATGTTAAAAATTACCAATCACTTAGAGCTCTATTCCAATCAATCCTACTTTTTTCAGCCTTACTGAGATATGCTTTGGTCCAGTGTAGGATGGTGGACACCAGCCCATGTCTTGGCAGGATAAAGCAGAAATCATCTGCTTTTTGTCTGTTTTCAGCCATGACCAAAAATGTACACTCATAAATTAACACATTTATGTAATTTACACATCACTGAAACTGTGCACAATGATCAGACAGATTGTGATCCCTGTGTTTTAGTCTGGATGTCAGGGTAAGGTAAATGGACGTGCAACACTACAAGATGAAAATATAGTTTACTTGGTGAATAAAAGTAACAAAGGAAAGACTGTGTCCAATCTTCAAACAGTTTTTTTCTTCCTATTAAAAGTTTCCTATAAAACAACATATAGAAAACAGAACAAAGCATAAGTTTCAAATCCTGTGGGACATACTTCATGGAGGATCTCCCTCCTGAAAGTCTCCTAAGTGAAGGGGCACAAGTGCTCTGCCAGAGAAGCAAATAAAACTAACAAAAAAAGGTGGGTTTAGTAGCAAAAGGAAGAAGGAGCACAAGCTGAGGAAGCTTCTGTTGGAAATTTGGGGAGCTTGAAGAGACAGGAAACTTGCCTAAATCCTGAGGACAGCCTGAAGCCTGAATGTGTAATGGAGAGTGAGTTAGAGGATAGAAAAGGAACTCAGCCTCCATCTTTCAGAGACACCAAAGAGTCTGGTCACTGCAGCTGTACTGTCACACTGTGCCAAACCAACAGGGACAAAATGAACTGAAGCCACAGCTTCGTTTTACTCTTCCTCCAGTGCCAGCTCTTGTTTTAATTATTTCCATTTGTTCCCCATCTCAGCCAATCACCAAAATTGTACCCATTACCATATATGCATGGTTATGCCTGAAACCTGTTCTGTAGGATTTAGGTAATCTAGAACGGTGCATTCAGAGAGTTCTCTGAAAGGAAGGATGGGGCAAATAAAAGCCTTCATCTCCAAGTAGTGGGTGCCAGAAGGAAGCAGATGCCTAGGACCTGGCTTTGTTTCAACAGCTCTTTCTAAAGCATTTGTTTTAAAGCTGCGGTTAAGCAAAAAATTTGTATCAGAAAAATCAGAGAACTTTGCTCCATATAAAAATGCAATCTCTCAACACACAAGTAGATAGGGAACACAAGAAAAAAGATGAAAACACAGAAAAAAAAAAGCATTAATATTCTTTAGTCAAGTAAATAATGCAATAAGACAGCAGAGGTGCTCATGACACTCTTATCAGACCAGTCATGCTGAGAAACTGGGCAAATGAACTACCCAAGCTCCCAGACGCCTGCAGACATGGGCTTGATGGCTCATGTAGCATTCACTGTGCAGAAGAAGTCATCTGGAACTGACAGCAATGCCAGGAGGAAGCAGAGAGCTCCAACGCCTGGACTCCAGTGGGGTGTGAAGTACCAGCGAGGAAAAGAGAGCTGGGAACACACAGAGCCCAGCTCCACTCCCCAAGACCCCAGCCCTGGAGGTGAATAGGCTGAGGGGAGCACACACCTGAGCCCAGGACCTCAAGCACTGCCAGCATTAACAGGGTCCTTTCCACCCCCCTCTGTATCCCAACAGAAGAGATGCTTGCCCACTCATCTGCTTAAAGGTTGCCATCTTCATCCTGAAATCTGTGAACAAATCTCACTTTCTAAGATGACTTTGTATGCCATTTACTTTACAACAGCAGTGTGAGAAGCAGACCAGCTAAAATAATTGTTAGTAATATTAAATCCTACACTCGTAAGTGCTTTTTTTATTTTGCACAAGAAAGCAGAAAACTAGCCTGTATTTTTAGAGCAGAAATTGTACATGGTACCAGGTCTTTTCAACAAGCCTCTCTTTCACAGCAGGAATTCTGCTGTGTTCTGTAACAGCAGGGCATTTGTTTATAGATAAGATTCTCCATGTCTGGGGTTATTAAGCTATCTTTTCTGAAGGACTTTTATGGGTATTTTAGTTATGGGAGCTGGAGACGCCATAGTTACTGCTAATGCAGAATTGAAGATCTTGCTGACTCAGTTCTGTTTCACTGAACTATTTACCTATGAAAACAACGGATCAGCTTTCCATCAGAACTTCAGGGTATTAAATTCCCCTCATAGGCAGCTTTGCTTTCTGATTGCTATTAGAAATCGAAATCAAACCCATTATCGAATTGGCCCTAAAAGTTACTGCATCATTAATTTGATTTTACTTTCTCATTTATGCTACTTGTTAACCTTTATTCCACGAATCTGATGTAGACACAGTAATCTGGGCTATGAACAAATGGATACATAAATCAAGACAAGGTAAGTAAGCAAGCCAGCAAGATCTATGTGCCTTGCTTTCCTGGGCAATTGATTTAATAATCCATTTTCATGGACCTAGGTTTGCATGTTCTTACACAAAATCTTGCTCTCTTTATCCTGCTAGAGCTTTGTGTAGTCTAAAATGCTTATTTGTGAGTACTGCTGACCATCACTGGATAGCAACTGTGCTTCCCTAGCTAAGGGTGTTTTTTCACTGAAATATAGTCCAAAATACCAGACCCAGGAAAGGGTCCCACAAGGGAAAAACATCCCCAGCCTCTTGCTGCTTAGAAACTTACTCTTTTGAAGGGAAAGACCTCAAGAGGATAAATCTTAACTCCTGTTTTTTTGAACATGAGTCAAAACATGAATTTGGGTTCTGGGATACACCCACCACTTGAGGCTGGCACATTGATATATCAGTCTTCCCCCCCTAACTTTAAATTTCTCCTTCCCTTTATATTATTATGTCTTTTAGCTCAAAAGTTTGAGGAAGCTGATACTAGGTTTGCATGAATAAGTATTGCAAGTTTCTATACCCAGTTGTACAGTTACCAATATCTATGCTGCTATCCAATAAATAAAAGATTAGTTAATAGCAGCTCCTTAGTCAGCAAATCTATCTTTTCCATTTCAGTGAGCATCCCTTAGGATAATGCATTATTTCTGACAGCAATAAAAGAGTGAGACTGAGACAGATCTTCTGGTATTAGCAAAAAATAAATGATAGCTCTATGCTAATGGGAGACATCTTTAATTTGGGATCACAGAATGTATACCCACATACATCAATTCCATCTAAATTACATTTTAATTACATGGAAAATCCACATATAATTGCTCAGAGCTATTATTGCTTAGCTAGAGATGGTATTTAATTACTTGAGCTAATATTTAACATGTGTTGTATCAGAGGGGGGGAAAATGCTATAAAAAACTCAATATATGCTGAAATATTGCTGCAATTTAAAAATCCCCAGTACCCTAGAAATGCAGTTACAGATACAACAATCAATTAAACTTGAAATTGTAACTTCAGAATAGTTGACTATAGGGAATTTTAACACTGAAGTCCCATTACTGTCACCAGCTAATAGTGTGCCAAGCTTTTACAGAGCTATTAGGATTCAAGCCCCCATGTGGTGATCCCTGCACTGCTTTCAGATGAGAAATGTGCCAGGCAACCTAGAAGGAAATCACTGTCACTGCAGCATTTTGCATTCAGATTTAATTTTGGGCAAAGGGAGCTGCATCAAAGTAAATAAAACTATTTGCATGTTTAAAGTTGGGGTTTTTTTTACAGTGTTTTCAGACTCGTAATCTAATGGATGCGAAGGGCTTGGTAGATAGACTATGCAAAGAAAGTTGACTCTTGAAAAACATAGCATTAAGATGGATTTCTTCTGGCATTTGATATCAAGTACTATAATTTTCAGCTTCTTTTCATTGGTGAAACATAAAAAATAAAGTGGTTTGATGAATTTCTCTTAAGATTTGAAAAAATTCAAAATAATAATTTGAAGGTTTTTATTCTCTTAAATAGAGGAGCACACCTCTGAGAGCCTCTCCATGTACGTTCTAGTTTGTTTTCCAACCCTGGTGATGTAATCAGATTGTGATAATACCAGCAAAATGCCTGGGCAGTAGCTGGTCCCTGCCTACCTCTCTGCTGAGTGAATGGTGAGAAATGCTGAGAAAAGCAGAACTAAACTGCTTTAAAAGGAGGCTGGGAGGGGAGGGAACAAAGGTGGGCCTATGCTGTGACTGAGTGAGAGGCTAAATAACCTGTGAGTAAAATCACTCCTCCAAAATACCCCTCAGAAAGCTTGTAAGTGACCTATATACATAACAGACTTTCCTGAGTGCACCTTACCTGCTTGTTGGCTTTCAGCACTGCTCTCAGGGTCGCGATCTGCTCTCGCTTCGTACTCAGGAGCGATTTCAGCTTCAGGATCTCTTCCATTAAGGCCTCCTTGTCTTTGTCGATCATGGGCGCCAGCTCGCGGGCCGCGGCCCGCTGGCGCGAGAGCTGCAGCGACCTGTCCACAGCCTTCTGCAAGTGCTTGATTTGGTCCCTTATTATGGCATTGAGGTTGTAGATGTTCATAGGCTCCTTGCGGATGTCATTGGTGTCGGAGACCGGGGAGGAAGGAGGGGCTGTGATGACAGGAGAAATGGAAGGTGTTTTTGTTGGGCTCTGCTCCTTGCTGGGCTCTGTGGCCTCCTTCGTCACCTGCTCGGTCGGGGTCCTGGCTTCTACAGGCGATGCCACCCCCCGCCTGGCGAGTCGTGGGGAAAGGAGACCTCGAGGGTCATCCGGTCCCTTCAGGCTCCCGCTGCGGGTGACTCTGCTCTGCCTGTAATAGTCCAACATGACCCGGTTCGGTGTCTCGTTGTTGCACAGGCAGACGTGGTGGTAGAGCTGAGCCAGCTCCTCGCTAAACGTCACCAGCTCGTCCTGGGCAGTGTTGAGGGTATTGTGGTTTTCGTTTGCTATGCTTGTCATCCTTTGTAACTCCTTTTCCATGTGGACCATTTTTTCCTGGCTTTCCTTGGTGGACTTCTCCAGGCTTGTCACCTGCTCATCATACGTCTGGATTCTGCTCTCATACTTGGCCTTCTCTTCGGTGTAGTTTTCCACATACTTGTTGTATTTCTCCTTTAAGGCTTTGATTTCGGCTTTAAGGTCTATCACCTCAGTAACAGCTACTTTGTATTTACATTCCAGGATCTCCAAGCCATTGATGTCCACTTCATAGTCATGTGCTTCCTCGCCGGAATCTCGGCCCTTCTCACAGTCAAGCTCAACTTTCAGCTCCTTGTTGCTCTGCAGCCCCCTCATGGCGTTGACGTGCTCCGTGAGCCTGTGGACGCGCTCGTGCTGCTCTGTCAGGGCTCCCTTGGTGTGCTCCAGCTGTGTCTGAGATTCCTGGAGGTTGGCCAGGAGAATGGCCTTCTCTCGCTCCACCTGCAATAGAGTCAGAGTGAGAAACCCAGGATCTCATCCTACCCATGCTGAACACCAAACTCTGCAGTCACAGTCCACTCCACCACTGCACGCAGCTTGAGGGCTTCCGAGGGACTTTAGCCATATATACCTAAACAATAAAATTAATTTATAAATACATGTAACTCTCAGAGGTTTAAGAAGTCCCAGCATCTGTTGCAACTTCCAATATCACCAGGTCACAATTTTACATGCTGCCTACTGAAGAAGTACCAAGTGCCCAAGCACTGTCTCATCAGCTAGAGTGATGATCCAGGATTTATTAGGACATATGTCCCCTGAACACAGAAACTGCATCACTGTCAACTGTAAGCCATTTCTCAATGGAATTTGAATTTACATTTCCCGTTAACAGTTCTACCAATCTTCCACAATATTCATTTATATATTTGAACTGTTGAACACTTTCATTAAGGCAAATACAGTAAAAAACAAGCTGTGTACATTTCCACAGATTAAATAACCTACTGCTTGGAAATGTAACACAGATCAGGACACTGAGCACATGCACCTCCCAGGACTGCCCATCCCCAACACTGATCTGTAAGCAAAATCCATGTGTTTAAATTCAAGCCAGGAAAAGCAGGACTTGTGGTGTAACTAACAACCCCACTGGTTGTGACCTAGTAAGTGTCTTTCCAAATATCCACAGAGAAATGTGGATGTTGAAGAACAGAACACATCATGAAGGACACCTCTATAAGTTTTAACACACAGCAATTTTAAAGCAAGTGAACAAGACAAACTTACAATTTTGATCTGCTCAGGTATTTGCTACTCATGATTACACCCCTGAAATACTTGCATTTCAAGTTTTAAGTGTAATGCTCCAACTTTTTCCTGTGCCTTTGTCTTGTTCTGAGGCATGAATTGGGAAGCAGAGGAAGGCATACAGAGATAGGATCCTTCCTTTCATGGCTTTTACAATAGGACCCTAAGCCTTACAGGGTTACTGCTCTTTTTTCCCCCTGTTGCAATATCTCAGCACATGCAGTAAAAATGGCACTTCCTTTGATGAGTGGTGGAATTGCTAATTCTAAGAATTCAAAGCTTTCAGTTCTGAAAAAACCTTAAAAAAACCAAACAAACAAACAAAAAAACCCTTTCCTTCCCTATCAGTAGTATGTAGAAGAGAATCAAATTAGCCACCATGAATCTTAGTAAAGGGAAAAAAAGCCTTTGAGAAACTGAGAAGGTATTAATGCCATCTCACAAAATGTTCCAAGCAGTGCTTCAGTCTTGTTTCTTCGTAACCAGGCTTTTGAGCCGTGGCTGCTGCTCAGAAGAACTGAGACATTAAAGCATACAGTGATCCCTTGGTTTTACAGAGAAGCTCTCAAAATGTGGCCTCCATTAGGATCTGCACTCAATTGCAGGCAGAAACTGTACAAATAAAAATAGAAGCCATGATAAAAACATCTAAAAAAATCAGCCCACTTTTCATGTATACAGGGGATTGATGCCTTAAGAATTAAAAAAACAGGGACAAACCTCATCATTATTTTATGACCCAGGAAGAGTCTATCTCTTTAGATAGGAATTGTTCCATTTTTGGCACTACATAGTCTGTGCAGAAGAGGACAGTAAAGAACCACAAGTATTTTGGTACCCTTCTCCATTTTATGCTCCCCTCTTGCTGTGCCAGTAATGTCTGCCACCCTAATTGTTGCTCACCCCCCATGTCAGCCCACTGCCATTGAGAAAACCCAAAATAGAGCAAACTTCCCTTTTGCCAAGTGCATCTTCTTTAAAAGGTGACCACTTTCTATACATCTTTTGGTCAGGGCTGTCCTGGGGACCCTCAGAGATCAACCCAGCAGGAGACTCTTCACCAGCTTTCCTCTTTTTTTTTCACTGAGCTGCCTGCCCCAGGCCTGCTCTCCCTAGAAACCTTCAGCTGAACTCCAGATGTTACCACTTGGTATAGCAGGCTCCAGTGTTACACTGCCCTCATCAGATGATGCAGGCATTTATTCCTTCAGACTGGTAAGGTGAGCTATGCCTAAGCATTAAAAATCTGTGTTTTGGCTAATTTAAAGGACCATCTCACCTTATAGTGAGCAATTGTACTGATAATAAAAAGAACAACATGTTAAACACCAAAAGCAGCTGGTTTATTAAAGTGTACAGGTCCACGGTGAGCATGTTGACACCAAAGAAGCCAATTCACTGTAGATTGCGCTCATGTAAAAATAAATATTTATTTTTAATAATGTTTATTGATAATAAAGCCTTGCCTTTGAGAAAACAGCTGTGTGTTAAAGCAGCACAGTGCTTCAGTGCCTGCTTAAATTAATCAGACAGAATTGATCCTGCAGGTCTACTGATCTGAGCCATTACACCCTATCATGAAGAAAAACTGTAGCACAGCTAATTTGGATCTTGAGGATAATTTCTCTTCTGAACATAAACATGTTCTGGAAACATACTCCTTTCAAAAAAAAACCTATTCTTTCCAGAGAAAACATCTGAAACTTTTAAAATCCATATATCAACTTGAACAGCAGGCAAAAGGAAATATGCAGACCCACTCAATTTTATTCATTCTGGACCAGCAGTAATGGATTAAGCTAATCCCCTTCTGTTTAAAACCATAAATACCTGCTCCTACTGCCAAGGGAAAAACCCCAAAGCTCCAGCTCAGTCCTGAGCACACCTTTTGCATATTAATGACTCTGCTGTTCCAAAATATGGTAATGATATTTCTTGTTCTAGACAATACCATACCCTTATTTCCACCACAGCAAACTTATGGAAATTCCAGGTATTTTTCAGTCCAGTTGGTGCATTTATTTGACATTGAAATTGGTAACTGCAGTAAGGATTTTTATCATCTTAGAATGAAAATAAAAGCAATTTAAAAGCAGCTGTACCTATTTTGCGATGCATCCTTCCCTTCACAGATTTCAGCTTGAGGAGATTTCCCTCCCAATTTGCATCTATAGTTTGCAATTATGGAAACCAATTTTACCATAATTATTTATCTTCTCACCTTTTTCTTTTTTAAAGTATCATCAGAATTTCAATGAACTATTCCTGGGGGAGACTGGAACAAATTAACAGGAAAATTCATCCCAAGAACCCTGAATCTCTGCTATAGAACATTTGTCACAGAGTACAAGGCAGCTGAAAAAGTGTCAGAAACTAAACTGCAGGACTTTTTATTTTTCTTCCTTTTTTAGGAAAACTTAATCTAAGTTTTCCAAATATGATTTTAGCCTCAGAAAAAGGGAATGCACGACCATGGGAAGAAAAGGAGTCCTAGGCTTCAAAGACAATATAGGGAATTCTTTCCACTGGACAACAAACAGGAAGGAAGAGTGCAAAACCCTGAGCTTTTCCAAGAAAATCCCAGAATATGAAAATTTTCTCTCCTACATTTAATTGCACGGCTCATGGAGCAGCAGCATCCAAAAGCTGTAGAAGGAATACTATTTGTCATAGTGTTTCAGTGAAGTCTTCTTCACGAGACTGATGAACAAATCTATTTGCCAGACACTTACAAAATGGCAAATCTGAATTTACCTTTCTCCTCAAAAGGAACCTGCTTTTCCCTGCAGACATGAGAATAGTTCCCAATAAATGGTCAGTTTCTCTGGAAACTCTCTCCTAGTGCAGCCTCTTCAGAGGAAACAGGAGGAACTCATACCAAATATTGAGATACAGCTGAATGAACACCACATAGGGCAAAGACACTGTAGAGGAAAAAAATTTCCAATTTTCCTGATGATTTACCTTTTGTCAGCTTTTAAACCTGATTAAGTCTCCCATCTACCACATTGGAGGAATTTTTCACATTTAATTTGTATGACCCAAATTTAATTTGTGTGATGTGAACTGGTGTAGCTCAACAGAGAAGGTGATCCCTTTGTAAAAAGTGCACATCAGCATTTTGCAGTGAGTCTTTACAGTAGCTAAAGAAATCAGGCTTTCTCTGAGGTCTAGTTTGTCTTTTCAAACCATAAACCTTTTAACAGGATGTAAATGCCAAGCAATGGTGGCCCCTATTGGCACGGGTGTGCTGGAGCCCAGCACCAAAAAATGCTATGACCCAAAATAGTTATAGTTTCTTTTTTAGGGTCCTAAGATTGTTCCTAGTGACAGTGAGAAGGCTGCCTCTTTGTTTAAGAGATATAAAATAAGTTTTTAAGCCAGAGACGATAAAGACAATTACAGTATCTTTCAAGTAGAAGTTTGCTAAGTCATCATGCTCAGTTTTTAATTTAATAAAATGAAGAAAAAGCATACCCAAAGCAGTCCTTTTTTTTTCATTTCTAAGCAACTTTCATTCCAAATTCATATTGCATATATTTCATTGTAAATTGTGGTTTAAAACACAGTGTATTTTGAAATGTGAATATTTCAAAGCATTTCTTTTGAAACTATGTTTTTAAATTTTTTAACATTGCATTTCTGAATCAAGTTAGAAGCTGCAAATAATGTATATGTGGACATATTTTATATATGCATGTATATGTTCTTACAGGTGCATATTTGTACATCTGCATATATATACAAAATGTACGCTCTGTGTATATTTTAAACCTGGAAAAGTTTAACAGAATTTTTCACGTAAATAAAATTCAAGGTTTCAAGCTTTCACACTTAAATGATGTATGCTTTGTACCAAAGGTATTGGTGCAAAGCACTAGATGTCATCCGTGTTCACCATGTCACAGCCCAAACCAAAACTTCCCACGGTGAGTTTGGCAATGAAGTAAATAAAACAATTAACTCGTCAGAAAATAGGACACATAGGGATTTGTTGTTCTCTAGCAAGCACTGAAAACCGGTTTTGCTCTACTTCACTTCCAAGCCACCTTTTACATTTTAAGCAGTAAAGGGCTCTCATTTACTCTCTTTAGAAGAGGTGCTTTTCAGAAGCCTGGAGCTAGAAAATGCTGGATGTTCCCTTGATGGTGCCAAAACCTTTCAAGCTGCTGTGGCAGACTCAAGAGCTCGGGCAGCAGGACCCTTTCTCCGCGTGGCACTGCACCCCTTCTGAGATGATGTCAACATCGGGGCTGGCAGCTTGAGCTTTTATCTGGCTGGCTTCCCGGGCTCCCATTCTGGCTGGCCATGGATGCACAGAGGACAAACGCTGCCTGTGCCATCCCGAGGCACCCCCAGCAGCCTGTGCATCCGCTGGGACTGCCGGGGGGACAAGGGCGCTCTGTGGCAGCCCACGCGCCACATGCTCCCGGTGCGCGGCTGCTAAGAGGAGCGCTCCTCGCCTTTTGTTCTCTCCTGACTGCATGCCAAACCTCTCTCCAGCCGAATTTCATGGAAAAAACCCCCTCTGACTTGCAAGGGAGCATAGTCAAGTCTGTTCACACAAGTATTTTAATGGGGTTTTCTTCCAGATAGCTTTAGTCATATTGAAGACCACCTTACTTCACGCGCAGTTTCAAGGACATTTACCGTTATCAAAATAGGAGGAAAAGGAATCTAACCTTCTGCAACCCCAGCATCTAGGTCCCTTTCTCCTCTTTGCACTAAATATCTGCTCAGGTCACACGGCCTTTTGTGCAGATACTCTGCTTACTAGGGATATTTCTGGCAAAACCCAGATACAAAGAAACACCAAAGCGGAAGTCTGGAAAATGGACGTATGTGGTCAAGAACATCACTGGGAATTACCACTTCAAAACTGGCATGAGGGTTCAGAGGATGTGTGTCTAAACACTCCAGGACATTAAATTCAGCCCTTACCTGCATGAGTTGCTGCTTCAGTTTCTGTATCTCTGATATGTTGAGCTCACTGAAGAGGTCAGAGACGGGGTGCAGAGATTCTCCTTTCCTGCTCGTGGGGGTTCTGTAGTCACCGTTGAGTTTCACAAGAGGCCCGTGGATGTGTCCGTTCATTTTGTCGTCGTTGTTGGGCTCACCCCCATCCTCTGAAAACTTCAACCCATCTACTGATAAATTAATATGGTTATTATACATACTATCATTGAGGTTGATATACTGGGAGAGTTCCTTTCTCAGATTGTTCTTTTGCTCTCTTTCATTTTTTAAAGTTTCCAGAGCTTCCTCCAGCTGATGCTCAGCGATCTCCTTCAGCCGGATGGCATCTTCTAGCTGGCTATTAAGCAACACTGTCTCCTCCTCAAATCGTTTAATCTCATGCTTTAAGCCTTCGTATTCAACCTGAATTAGACAAGACAAAGAACATTCATAATACTAAAACTTGAGTTGTGAAAACCTGCCATTTATCAGCCCTGTCGAGACAGGTGTTAGAGAAACTACGGTTTGGAATACCAGACATTGCCTGCAGCTGCAAAGAAATTACTGACAAAAGAGTGCAGGTGGAGCACACTCTGTTAAATACTCCAGTGCTCACTTTTTCAGCACATGAAAATCAAGAAATAGAAAACCTCTTTCTGAATAACTTATGATAAGCATGGGAAGAAGGCTGTTTATTAGCAGATGTCCTGGTAACAGCAGATTTACTATGAACTGCCATAAGCGATGCTGGTATGTCATGGCATTTATAGATCTTAGGTTAATATAGTCTGATTTATGATTTGCAAATATCCTGAAGATGACCTCATATCTAAATTCTTACTAGATGTAAAGTCGCTCAGGCACAGATACTCTCAAGTATATTGGAAGTTTTCAAAAATATGGACAGGAGGTACAAAATCAGTAGAAGAGCCTTGGCTCTCTTCCCTGTACTTTACAAGGCTCTCCATTGTCCCAGAGGCATTTAATTTTAAAGATTAAACAGGAATCGGTTTAAAGTCTAAGATGCCCCAGAATTGTTAGAGATTTTTTTAACGACCAGAAGAATGCAGCCAACAGCTCATTCAGCCCCACACAGCTCTTGGACTGCGTGTAGGGATGTCCTTGCTGAGCACACAGGAACCTGCTGCTCCAAGCACAGCGCCTGGAATGTGTCCCAGTGACACCCCTTGGCAGCACTGGAGGGGCTCACTGGTCTGTTCTTTTCAGAGGGTAGCTCCCCACCCCACACCAAGATGTGGTATTTTATCAAGCTATTTATGGGCATTGTGAGTCGAGCTGGGCTAAGCTAAGCTTCTTCTCTGTCCTTTAAAGGCAGCTCTCTCATCCAGTCTTCCCTATTTCACCTGACAAGAAATAAAGCCTGGAAAAACCTGGCTTAGCTCAAAACCAGTTGATCAGCAATACCTAGAGCGTGCAGCAGATCCCCACTGCAGAATGCTTCCCCTTTGCTGCTCTTCTTCATCTTCCTTTTCACTGCTGGAAAGCCCCACAGCAATGAAAAGGAAGAGCTTTGTTAGTAAAGCTCTCCATGTCCACACTCAACCATCATTCCTGGTAAAAATGATCACACTTTTACTTCTTTAATTTAATTCTAATCATGTTACTCATCTGCATCTTGATTTCAAAATGAAAAAAAAAAAACAACTCAGTATCAGGTGAAATAATTTAATAGCTTGATGAAAAAGGGAAAGAAAACCTGAATTTTCATGTTTCCATAAAAAGCCCCAATTTTTTGCAGTTGAGGCTTTTGCAATTCAAACAATACTGTGTTTGAATATTCAAATATTCAAACTACTACCTGCAATCTTAAGGCATTGTATAGAACTTTTTTATAGTTGACATATATGGATTTTTAATCAAACTAAAATAAGGTTCTGGCAAAAATCAAAATATCCACCATTCCTATTAAAGGAGAATATTTATCAACCTGTCAAAAGTCTTTGACTCAGAAACCTTTAGAAAGGCAAGCTTAAAAACCAAAGCACTAATCTTTAAACCCAGAAATTGGAAACATATCAAAGAACAAAGAAAGTTCTGAAGTCATATTGGGCATTTTTAAATAGGAAACAAAAATCCATGAGAGTTTCTAATCTACATTTGGCAATTTAATATCTTTCCTTACTGGAGGAACAGGTCAATCTGGAAAAATTATGAAATGCAATCAAGTAGCTATTTTCATAATTTAAGGAAATGAAAAAAAACCAAAGCCAACAAAACAACCAACACTTTTTCAATTTTAAACCCATATAAAATCAAGAGGTCTATATCTCAGTGGTTACCTTTTCATAGACTCTTACTATAAAAAGTTACAAAAATCCCTAACATGTAGATAATCACATTTTAGCACTGAGACTTGTAACATATGGTTTTGCAAATTCAAGCATTGAAGTACAAAATGCTCTTAAAATTTTATCTTGTAGATTAAAGTAATTTTAGGAATCACAGGTGCATTGATCTGTGAGGCAAAATGACTGATTTTTAGAGGCAATGCTTTTTCTCTCCACAGATTTTTGGCAGTTTCAGTAAGAATGAAATATTATGACAAATATAAACACTTGCAAACAGATTTTATTTTAAGTGGAAACTAGGACAGTCTATAAAGGGTCATTTACCTCCTGAAAATGTGAAAATGTCTCCTACGAGGTTGATGAAAAAAAAATCCATGCCTCAAAGGAGGAATTTGCTGGTTAGGTAAATAACTCACAACAAAGATGATCTGCTATAAATTCAGGTGCAGGAGTGTGAGAGACTAGGCACCTTTATAAATAAGGAAATTATGCACCCATTTCCAGTACCTGTGTATTCCCTGCGGCACAGCTCTGTTGTTTTAAGTGTTTGAATCACATTTGTTCTAGAGCAGTAAAAAAGCAGTAAAAGAGAGCTGGAATAGCACTGCTTATTCCTGCAGGAATAAGGCAGCTTTGTTCCCAGGCTGCCATCAGAAGCTGTGACAAGGCTGGCTTTTCCACAGAAGTCCCCAAGTGCACCAGGCAATCAGTCAGGACACAAGCAGGGGCTGCAGTGCAGAGCTGTGACCCTCTGAGAGCAGGTGAGGAGAGGGTGTTATAAAGTGCAACGTTCTGATGGTCTGGACAGCATCTAAAAGGCAGGAAGTGTTACACCATCTAATCTGGATATTTAAATCACCACAACTTAACTCTTCTGACAGGATACCAAATCTCTTTTGCTCACTTTAAAGGACAACTGGCCACTGGGCACCATGTTCCTGAGGAACAGGAAAAGCACAAAGCAAAAATATGCAGCTCCATCTCTTAATAATCCCTCTGTGATTATTACATAGTTCTGCAATGAAATATTCCATTAGAATTTTTCAAAACTGAGGTAGGAGCCTCCCCCTATTTCAAAAATGGCCAGTAACACCATTTCAGAGTAAGTGATCAGCAGAAACCCAACTGAAAAAAAAAACCCCAAGCACACAAAGAAACTTCTATCAAAGTGCTCTGCAGGACCACATTATGGAAATTGGAGAAAAGAGTGCCAGCTGAGCACAGTGCCTTGAATCTTTCGATGCTTACTTGATTCTGTTTCAGTGTGGACACCAGTTTCTGTAAAGTGATGTTTTCTTCTTCCAGCTCAGTGTAGTCCTGCAGGAGTCTCGCCTCTCGAAACTTGTACTCTCGAATCTCATCTTTCATTCGTATCCTCTGCAGTTCCACCATTTCGTTATTCTGACAGGAGAAAACACAAGTGCATCACCATTTGTGCACAGCCCCTTGAATGCCTTTAGAAAAGGCCAAACATAAATTAATCTTGAAATAGAATTAATTTAACAGTGCACATCAAAACACCATCAACTATTAATTTCAGGCCAAGCAATAATTTCAGGTGGGTGCTGGCAATGGAGAAATGAGAACATCTGATAGAGAAGCCTGATTAAAACAGTTTCAAGATTAGATGCTTATTGAAATGGAAACCCTGGCAAGGCTTTAGCATATCTCATTAGTTTCTCTACAGCAGGATTTAAATAAAATTACCACCTGTTTTCCACTGAAGGATGTGTTTTACATTCATACAGAAAAGCAGTGAGTACTGGCATCTGTTCTCCAAAGACATCTGCTAGGGAGCAAGGTGCACTCACATGCATACCTGCAGCCACAGGGTGGACAGCACTTGTCAAAAGCCTGACAAATGCCTGGCTGTGCTGAGCAGGATCACACCCAGCACTCCAGGAACACACAAGGTCACCATTTTATTTTTCCCATTAGCACATACAGTGCCCAGGAAGCCTTATGAGAGAGAACAGGAGGGATCAGTTGCACCAAAAATCAATTCCATCCGATTCCAGCTCTGACTGAGTTTGACACCAAGGGTCAGGTTATTCTGGAAAGACTCTGCTGGCATAACCACGACATAAAACACACTACAGGAAGACAGAGTTAACACACAGCTGTAAGAGAACAGTGACCGACACAGCTGGTTGGCAGGAACAACCTCCTGCCCTGCTTTGCAGAGAAGCCTGCATTTGCTTGATTAATACAAATGGGCACGCTCAATCACATTTAGTTTCCTGCAGGAGGACCTTGAGCATTACCACAGCAGTTGGTGGAGAGACCTTATTGATGGGGCAGAGCCTGCTCTCTGCTGGGATGTCAGAGAGCATGCCGGGGAAGCAATAGTGAGTTTCTGTAAAAGATTCCAGTGTGGAGGCAGGGGAAACCACTGGCCTGACAGCTACTTGAAAAGAAGTCAAATGTTTAAGCAGAAATTGTCGTCAGGGAGCTCTAAATTAATTACCACTCACCCTCTAGTACATGAAGGATAAAATCCCTGATTTAAGGATAAACAGAACTTTGCATAGCATCTGGGTTAAATTATTACAAACCCCTGGAAAAGAACTTTGCAAAACATGAAAAGAAATATTGTGATGCAAGACTTGCCAAAAGTGTTTTTAAAAATGAAAACTTTTTGTTAGAGAAAACTAAGAATCCTCACCCTCCTCCTAGCAGCTAATTAGGAAGAAAAAAGGAAACTACTAATTTCTTAACCAAAAACAACTAAAAAGATTCCCAGTGGAAGAGTCACAGAGCACTAGATAAAAGCAACTCTGTGTAAATATCCCTGCATCCATCACTGCCTAATCAGCCTCTGAGCAAACTGAAATAACAGCACCACAGATGATTTCAAAAGCATTCTATGTTCCCAGGCTGCCTTTATACCTTTTGTTTCTGCCAGCACATTCCCAGCAGTGGCAGGTGTGGGTATGCCTGCCAGTCTGAGGCAGCACGGGGACAACACCAAAGGCACAGCTCCACTGTGCCAAGGATAATTCACCTGCTCTGCAACTCTTCCCAGTGTTTGAGGATGATCAGCCCAGGGAATGAGCTGGCTGACACCCATCCAATGCTGTCAGGAGCCCTGGGAGAGGGAGCATCCTAACAGGATCCCAGAGGAGCTCTGCTCAGGGAGCTGTTCCCAGCAGTGCTGCCTGCACCTCGCTGGGGTGACACCACCACCTGCAGCAGCCAGGACAGATCTGCTCACCATCCAAACCACCTATGCCATCAGCACTGCTGAGGGAAAGGAAGGCCTCCCCAAAAGGCCAGGCTGGATGGGGCTTTGAGCTCCCTGGTCTAGCAGAAGGTGTCCTTGTTCATGGTGGGGTGCTGGAACTAAGCGATCTTTAATGTTCTTTTTAACTCAATCCACTTTCTGATACTGTGATTCTAAACAGGTGGCCAGAAATGGAGGACATGAACAAGGAATTTTTACAGCATCCTGATACAGTATTTCCCTGATAGAGTACAAGGCAGGGTAGTTTGAAAAAGCCTTGAAAATTAATTCTGTAAGATGCAAGTACTCCTTTGTCTCTCCTGTCATTGCAAACTGCAACAGAAAACATGAGCTATCACCTCACTGGAGTGCACCACCATTTCTCTATGAGAAATACCACATTTCATCAGCATTTAGAACTGCTGCTTCCTAGGTAATCTTGGAGATACAACCAGAACTATCTATCGTTCTCCTCACACATAGAGAAACTTTTTCTGCAGCACAGCCTCTATTTGTCCTTACTCATGGCTCTTCATCACGGGAGAAACAGCAGGAAAAAGGAAGACTGGCCAGTTGGAGAGGCAGTGGTAGGGCAGGCATCCCATGTGCCATGCCTGGCAAGCACTGCCTGCCACACTTTCCCTGGCCAGGGCCAAGGCCTCCACTGGAAGCGATCCCACTGCTCTGACACAGGGACAAAACCAACTCAGCACATCACAGAATACGGCATGACCTTTCAAAGCAATCTAAAATGTGCATTTTGTCACTGCAAAGACCCAGGAGTCACTCCCCACGCTCCAGCTCCGTTCTCCTACAAACACCTGCATTATGCTGGCAAACACCCAGCTGAGCTGCAGAGTGCTCCGGTGCTCTCCATGCCTGCCAGGACAGGCAGGGACTCTGCTCCACAGCCCCAAAGCCTGGTGTTACTGAGGTTTACAAGTGAGTAGCCACAGGACATTTGGAGGGCCATTCTGCTTTTCCTTATATAAGACCTCTATATATTTTCTGGAAGTGAACTAGTCCTGAACCTATTAAAAAAAAAAAAAAAAAACATGTTGAGTTTATTCTCTTTTACTGTTGGCACAAAGGATACATTCATTTTCATCTAATGCTTTAATTAAATATATTATCTTCTCACAATCCTATTGTTATTTTGAACTATTCACAATACATATTTCTTAAGCAAAATATTTGCAGTTTTAGAGAGATCTTGCTGTACTGATACAGTGGCAGTGAGAGGCAATTTTTTTTATTTGGTGGACTTGTATGAAAAGAATATGAGAGGATTTAAAAACACAAGGCAAAAGGATTTTGCCAGCAGGGGCAGTTATCTACATGAGCCACTAGAGGACAATGTAACCCAAATTATTAGTAATTTGTAATTAAACTTTACTACTCATCAAGCACTGAACTTGCAGGACAAAGCAACTGAGCCAGATGCTTTTTACTAGAGCACTGCCTCAGGACATTTTACATTCCCAGAGAGAATTCTCCTACGAACTGTGTACTGGATCTGCAAAAACCAAATTAATCCAAGAGGTGGAGCTGATGACACACAAGCGAAGTTTTAATGGCTAAAAATTACTTTCAATCCCAGCCATCAGCTAAACATGGTGCAACGGCTTTAATGGATTGGTGCCAAAGAAGAAGGAAAAGGCCTTTCAGTGAAACTATAGAAAACAAGAGAGTCCTTGTCAGCATTGCATCTCATTATACGTGAGCACTAATTGTGGAAGATGTCACCCCACAGCACCTCTAATGAACGTACACATCACGGAGCAGCCCATGGCAAGTGGAAAACAGGAGGCTCAGTCCAGACAAAGTCTGTTCAGGTCACCTATTTACTGGTACTTAGATATATTTTCAGAATTGCCATATATGAAAAGTTTTGCAGAGGCAAGGACTATGTCTGTGTACTACCAGCCATCAATTCTGACAGGTCTCTGAGCATAGGTGGAATACTAAATAATAGAAGTTTGTACCACCTAACAGATTAACATAATATATATTAATATATTATTGATTTTTGATTCAGCATAGACTTTTAAAATGCTGTATTTTATATGCTACACACAGAGCATGTTGTATTAAGTGTGTGTGGATATATTGCAATACATTGTGTAATACCAAATAACTGCAAGTGAAGAGGCACTTTAAAATGAAGGAATGGAAATGGCTAATGTTGAATGCTATGAAAAAATAAATTATATTCATGTCAGAACATGCCCAAGTGCTGCCCTAGGAAGCCACTTGTTATGCTCCTGTGGCCTATCCATTCACCTAAAGAAAGCAAACTGGGCAAGGAAGAGACCCCTACCCCTAAAGCTGGATACTCTCATCCCCAAGGTAAGAGTGAACTCCAATGGCTTCTGGTTTCCTGACTGTGAACAAACAAACTGAATTTCTTGGAAAGTGGCAATGCTGAAGCCTTCTTTTTAGAATGAATGCAGTCCCATTAACTGTTTTGGTTCCCCCCTACACTGGAGTACAGTACATAAAGGACTTTTTTTTAATTCTTGTATTTTGTCTACTGGTTTTTATCCCCCCAAAAAATTGTGGAACCAGTGCTTGGGCTTTTCCCATACATTCAAACAAATGTTCATTAAGAGATTTCAGATCCTTACTGCAGCAAAACATACTATTTTTCACACTGAAAAACAGCCTTATAAATCATAAATTAATTATCCACCCCGAACTACCCAGACTAAATCCCTACTTATATGTTGGAACATGCAAACCGTAGCAGGATGCTGTGCATAACATTTTAATTTTCATAACTCACAAGAGAACAATGATAAAATTGTATGCTTCCAATTTAATGGCATTGTTTTATAGCTGATGCAGGATAAAATCCCATTTGGTCTGACGACAGTTTTATTGCACTAGTAGTAAATTGAATATAAGAGAAAGTTTATGCTCAGCCTAATATCCATGATCTTATGTGTTTGTTGACAAGTCTCTCTGTAAATTTGTATGTCATGTTTATTTTATTCAGCAGAGGAAAATAAAAGATGTATTTTTTATGAAGAACAGTAATAGTGATAGAAAATTCAATTTAACAGGGGTTGAGAGGAGTGAGAATGAAAGTGGCAATACAAGAGCAAAAACCATTTTCTTTCTTTGTCATCAAGTGTTTTAAGTCCCCAGAGTCCTCTACACTAGCCTTAAAGTTTCCCTCCCTCATATACAAGAATACTCAACTTGAACTGTAAGAATGGCATCTTCCACGCTTCCAGATATAATTAAAAATGCAAAGGGATTCTGTGGGTGGCCTAAAGTGACCTGGTCCTGACCCTTTTGCCAAATTTGCACCCTAACCCTCCTGATTCATGCATGCAGATGCCCAGCTAAGCAGGGCTGCAGCATCTCTTACAGAACTATTTTTGCTTCTATTTCAGTGCACAGGTATCTCTACACCCCAAAATAAATTATTTCAAAGAGTCTTTTTCATCACTGTCAGAAGTCTGCATCCTGCTTTTTAACCTGAATTTATCTGATCTCCTCCCTCAGAAAGCTTCATTCAGGTGGCTTTATTAGAGTTCATGATACTGTATCTGCTCTAAGAAGCTGTATTGGTCTCCTACTTAAAGAACACAAATACAGCTCCTATTGTCCAAACCCAGAAACCACTAACTTTTGAAATTATGTACAATTCTGACATTCTTCAGCTTTAGATATATCACCTATTGTCTAAAAACCAGGAAAATAAGCATGCTATTGAGCACAATCTATTTTTGAAAATGTATCTGTAGCATAATATGAGTACTTATAATCTTTCCCTTCCATGGATTTACTTACAGAATGACAGCATTATCAAAGGCAAGGATGAAAAAAGCCATATATTTGTTGGCTATAGCATACAGATTAGAAGCCAAATCACGATAATGTGTGTTTCAAGTTCCTTCACCAGCAACAGATCTCAAATAAAGCATTTACAATACATCTAATAATTTAATCATCTGAAATGCTCGGTGCATTTAATTGGAATAGCTAAATCTAAAGAGGCAGGGTGAATTTGTATCAAGGGCAATTAAATGGCCCATTTATGTACTTATCACAGAATTTGAAACCCATAATATTTAACGTTGTAAATCCTGCTATGCATAAATCCCTACAAAGCAACTACTCTGTTGACTTTCATATGTAATTATATATAAAAAGATAGAACTAAGGTATGCTCTGATAGTTCAGGTATTAAATTTTCTGAGTATTAAATTATTCTGAGTATCATGTTCACATAATACTGTGATGACTTCTCTACAAGATGGTATGAATCACAAATCTCTAATTATGCATATTATATGAAAAATAATGGTTTGATTTGACTGCATTTATAGCAATTAATGCCCTACTATTAGTTCACTAATTATACATAAAATCTCTTAATGTACTAATTATACTTATTTATAATTAATATCACTCTGTAAAAAATGCTGCTATAATATTCTGAATTCCTTCAAAGGATGAGAAACTCCACCAAACTAAACTTTATCAAATCAGTGTGAGAGAAAATTCAGACTCCAGGGTTACAGCATGGCTCAGTTAGTGTGATTCTTCTGCCTGTCTGTGGAATGGCATCGTGCATGAACATATGATCATTGCAAATAGCAAAATATCAATTGGCTGGAACAAATTTTTGCCGTGAGGAGGACATTGTGGGTGTCGTTTTGTTTAAATTTAAAACTCTTCTACTCATCCACCTCCCGCAGCTCTAGTGGCATTAAACATGTTGGAATGCAAGCCCCTCTGGGTCTCAGGTCTTCAGGCCCAGAAACAAGCAAGAACACAGGGATTGAATTAAAACCAGTGAAGAAACTGAGATATATAAAGTCACACAAATATGAAATAGAAGTATAAACTTTAGCTTTCAGTAGAAATATATTTCAAGTGCCTTAAATACTGAGAAACTGTATTAGTTGAGTTCAAAAAGCCCTTAAACTTCGGTTTTTAGCATAGCAGTGCTACCTTTCACAGAATACCCTGTCCTAAAAGAAATATAAACATCGCTACGTTACTGGCATTTTTAGATAGGTTATGTACCTAAACAGAAAGAACAGATAGAGACCACATGAGTAAATTCTACGCAGTTCTTGTGTAAGAGTTACAATTATTTTCACAAATCAGAATTAACTTGGATAGGTTTAGAGAAGTAGAATTAGAATTGAGTTTTATCCTGATTGGTTAATTAATGAATATAATGTATATCCCAGTGTGTAAGCTAGTTAGAAGAAGAAGAAGGAAAAATCGCTGCTATGGAACTTATGCTGCTAAGGCTGCTTAGCAGCTGCTTCTGCCCTCAGACTCTCACCTTCAGATGAATTAAACAACTCAAAGCAGCATAGCACACTCCTCTTTTCCTTTCTCTTTCTGGATGGTAGAAATCCCCATGATATACTCGACAAAACATACCTAAGAAATGGGAGGATTTATTTCTAAACTCCACGCTGACTGGATAAAAGAAAGGCAATGACACATCCGTGCCTTGGAGTGGGCTGATAAGAACATCCTGCAAACACAGCTCTCCCTGCAGTCCATTCAGGCCTAGAAAGGCTTTCAAATCTCTCCATGGACAAAACCATGTTCACCCACAGTCCAAAGAACAGTCCCGCTCCCACTTATAGAACCATTTGGGTTGGAAAAGACCTGTAAGATCTTCAGCTGTTAATCAAGTGTGGCAGAAAGGCTGATGTGTACCAGAGTCAATCACAACCACCACTGCTCCCCCACCTCTGGAGTGCATTAACTCTGTGAGCACCCAGACAGGTCCTCCTGCAATTGCTACCTGGAGTACTTGTCTTAGGATAAACCACATTGCCTGGCAGGGATGCCAAGAGAGAGAGTGCTGGTGGAAAGAGGATGCACATGAAGACCAAAGACCTGACAAGACCATCTTTTATCACCATCACATCAAGCACTGCCAAGGCCACCACTAAACCACATCCATAAGTGCAACATTTAGAGGTCTCTTAATTACCTCCAGCATTTGCGACTCCACCACTTCAATAAGCAGCATGTTCCACTGCTTGGCAGTGGAAGGAAAGAAGGAAAGAAAAAAGGAAGTTTTTTCCTAACATCTAAGACCCCCTGGTGCAACTTGAGACCGTTACTTCTTATCATATCAGTCTTTAGTTGGGAGATGAGCCTGATGACCCTCACCTGGCTACAGCCTCCTTTCTGGTAGACCAATAAGGTCTCCCCTGAGCCTCCTTTTCTTCAGGTCTGCACTCTCTGAAGTAGGGGCTGCTGCCCACTCCACATCACCCAATTACCTCACAGCAGGATGAGCAGTATTATAAAGATACCAAACCCAAATTGCTCTTGACAGGTTAGTTAAAAGAAAAAAAAAAATAAAGAAGGGGTGGATCTGGGGCATTATGGACTGAATGGAATTTTTTTTTTGCCCAGTTATAACCTTTCCTATTACATTGTCACTTTCTATATACAACTTAAGAAGCCAACAGCAGTGATTCTACATGACAATGCCTCAAGGCAGGCTTTTTGATGGAGAAGCTGCACAGGACTTTTTTTTTCAAGCTCATCAAGAGGCCAAGAGCTGGTTTTAAAGCCTAACTGATCACTTAAGAGAAGCATCTGCCAGTTATATGTATCTCTTTGAGAGGCCATCTGTCAGGTCCAAAATGCCAAATTTCCTTCCAGACCCAAAAGGGGCACTGGCTAACCAACAAAAGAGAAGTTGTGCTGACAGGATGTGGGGCTGTGATCAGTTTAAGCTCACCAGTCCCACAGCTGCTGTTCCCAGGTCCTGACCCTCCCCTGGGCCAGTGCTACCTTTCACATCACCAGCCAGATCAAGGGCAGTAAGTCACTCTAGAAGACAAACAAAGAAGATGGTTTTAATGGTGTTTATGCTCCCTGACTTTGCTGACAGTCTGGACACACAGGCACTGGTGCTAGCAGGAGGTAGGAAATAGGAAAACATGTCATTTCTAATTTGGATATGCCTGCTGCTCAGCTACAACTGTATGATCTGTTCCAAGTTCCAGAGGTGGAAACCCAGCCCCATGGATGTAAACTGTAAAATTAATATAGCCTTCAGCAGGACTAGGATTTCACTGTAAGCACTGAAAGGTTGAGGAGCTGGGAGCAGCAAAGGGAATGCCTGAAGGTGGAAAGGAGGAAAGAGAAAAAACACCAAAGCACCCAAATAAGAGGGGCGAGCTTCACTATTTTAGGCTCTATTATGATTGGTTAGTATGGAAAAATATGTCCCTGTTTATTCATTCATTGCTTCCACAGCTTTCTTCTGTCTTTCCCTAACTTTTGCTGTCAGGATGGTTTCAGAGCTCCCTGTGGTAACCTGCGCCCAGGCATGCTGGGCAGTGGCTCCACTGTCCCACGTTTCAGGCACACAGCTATGCTCCTTGTAAGCTTTCCATTCCCCATGGTGACTGCCTCTCCTCCTCAGGACTTGGAGCTATTTTAATTACAGCTCGCTGCTGGCTCAATCCTACCGTCCCTCTATTCCTCACTCCAGTAATCAAGCCGTGCTGCCGAGGGATGCACGTGCCAGGTCAGGGCTCTCAGCTCAGCCTCCCCATCCTGCACTGCCTTAAAGTACTACTCAAGCTCTGCTTTTTGCAGTTGGCACACCAAGCCACTCTTTGTTCTTGTAAACACCAGCCCATGTCTGCCAGCAAGTGTCTGTCTGACCCACTGGGTGAGAGCACGGAAAGACGAGAGAGTTGACATGCAGACCCAGGGCTGGGCAGCAGCACCATTAAACCTGGTCCCTGGGAAAGTGCAGCTAAATTAGTAGGGGGCTGAGTTTAAATTAATCAGACATGTAACAAATCCTGATCCTCAGCTTACCAAAGATCATAGCTGTAATAAAAAACAGATCTCAAAGGCAACATCTAGGCAACATCTGGGAGTCTGGGCAACATCTAGGAGTCCATTTATCTTTCCCAGGAAAAGAGCAACTACACCTATGGCATTCCTGGTATACATTTAATCTCTTGTTAAAGACTTTCAACAATCCCATCACCTTTCCCAGAAACTTGCTTCCTGGCTTTACTTTTGCTTTTGCCAGAGATCTATTTTGAATGTTGAATCTGAAGCAGAGTCTTTCACACTGAAAGAGGAAAACAGTGTTTCTTCTCCTACCCACAGAAGGCAGGAAAGAAATGCATCTGTTCCTCTCTGCAAGACTTCCATTTGCCCACTCTACCCATCTTCACCCTTCTCTCTGTCCTCTACAACCAAAAGAGCAGGTAAGAAAAGAAGATTCCAGACAGTTCCCATCACAAAGCAAAGTCTTTAGATGCCCTTGCATGACATACAGGGCAATGGGCAATAAACAACACCAAAAAGTAGATACTGGGGGGGGGGGGAAACGAGACCCCAAATAAAAAAGTATTCCTTCACTGTTCCTCACACTGGATTGGGAGAGGAGGAATACAGTGAAATAAAGAAGAATCCTTTAATACTTTCTAGAAAGTGGAGTGAATATGTGGCTAAAGGAGAGAAAAATCTTCTTCACAGGTACAAATCTATTTCAAGGGGTCATCTGCTGGTATGTTCTCTATTGTGCTACAGAAGAGTTGTGAGAGCTCAACATCAAAAGAGCTCCATAAGCCTGTGCTCATAGCAAAGCTTTCCTCAACAAAATTATTCCTGCAGATTGCCAGCTGCAGAGGTGTTTTAAAAGCTCTGTGAATCTACACCCACCACCCTCCCAATGACAACAGGCTCTTTCAAGTTCCCCTTGAAAAATATCAATACAGTATAAAAGCTGCTATGAAAAGAGGAACAACAAGAAACTTCAGTACTCTTCTCCAGATGGGCAGAGGCATGGCATCTTTAAACAAATACATCTGAGCCACAAAATTTAAATATAATTATGTGGCCGAATCTGTCATTATTAAGGGAGAGTACTTCCTCAAAGTCAGGAGCAATTGCAGTAATTAAAATCCATGTAACATTACCCATCTGCTGCAAAAAGCAGCACAGCATTCTGCAGCTTATTTGACCTTGTGTGCAGAGCACCCACCCACCCCCACTACTTCTGTGGCATGAGCAGAAACATCAATTCAGAAACAGCAGCTGATTAATATTAAAAAGACGAACACGGCTTGATGGCTAATGACTTTTTTTCATCGAAGACTCAGTGTTTTTTATTTTAGAGCATATATTTGAGTGACCTAGGTGTCAAATATAGTCAAAGATAAGTACCTTATCTCTCTGTAAACCACAGCTTTTAGGACCAAATTTTACACATAATTATTACTCGTTGCAGCACACATGGTGATCCATGAATACAAATGCCCACACAAAAGATTTGATAAAGTAAATTGCACTGAAGATGACTTGAATTTATTGTGAAAACACCTGTACCCAGAAAGTGTGGCTGTAAGAGTGCAGAACTCTTCACTGTTCAATATAAATCGGTTTGAAACCTGATCTTGGCTGATTATAATCTGCTCTTTTTTTAAAACTTAATACAGATTGTAAATTTCACACATTTACATTTTATATCTATATTACAGTCAATAGTAGTCATTTTCACGTTGACAGTTTTCTATCTTTTCCTTAATAAGCTGAGCAAACAAGATTCTCACTGCTCAGCATGCAGGACAGGAATACAGATGTAACACATGCCATAAGAACACAGTGCAAGGACTGACTATTAATGCTGCAGTTCTCACAGAGATTATTGAAGCATGTTGCCTATGGCTGCACAGCCTTAGAATTAAATTATTCCTTTGGGAATTGAATAAACACCAAGTATTGCTAACTGCCTGCAATGCATCAAAATGGAAAAAAAATGCCATAAAATTCTGTGTTTGCTCGGGGAGTAAAATATCAAGCAAGTTATGGGATTGTTTAGCTACAGGTATCAGTATTATGTTAAAATCTCTTTTTTTCTACTCTCTTGTGTTCCCCATTAAAACCATTGTTGTTTTCCTTTCACCATTTATTTCTACTTGACTTTCAGCCAGCTCACCAATGGGTGTTGGTCTCATAGCAGAAGCCTTCTGCTAAAACAGGTTATTGATATATTAACAAGATACAGATAAAAGAACTAACTGGGAACACCCACAAAACCCCCCTGCAAACAGCCCTTCAGCAACCTGAAAATAAATCCACTAAAGCACTGATAATTTTCTATAAACACCTGGTGGCATGAGGAGAACAATGTCCTGGCAAATACCAAGGAATCTTGATAATCATTATAGCACACAGGAGAAAAGGGACTCAGCAGTTCTGTGGGCTCAGCTACAGCAAGAAAAGGAATGAGTTTTCTTGTCCTTGCTGAAGCTGTGCTCAAGGACCTTGATAAATGAAGAACTACTTTCTTTCCAGATTTATGGAAATCTAGAAAAACACGCCCACGTGCCAAATAGAGGGGAAAAAGCTGAATTTCAAAGACATGTTCACCTGAGCCTCATCTATGTCAATATCAGTGTTTCCAAATTCTGAACTCAGCCTTCTCTCATGCCTTCAAGCCTGCCAGTGAAGGCAGCTGGGTGAAACGGGGGTGCCAGACTGGCCCTGCCGGTGGCCCTGGCAGGCTGGGGAGATGAGGGCAGTGTGACAGCTTCCCCATCCAGTCCTCAGCCATGCCCCCGAGGTGCAAGGGCACCCACGGACAGCAGCCGAGTGCTGGGCTGTAAATCTCCAGGTACTGCCAAGAAACTTCCTCGGCAGTGAGGGACTGCAGTCCAAAGTCTTCATTGCTCCCTCTGCTTCCTACCCCGCCAGCAGACCACTGCTGATTGACAGCTTGAGCTCCCTTTGTTTTTGTCTAACTTATTTTTTATATAAAATACAACAAAACTTTAGAGGATGGCTCCAAATTCATTAGTGTTCTTAAATTTTCTCTGAGTTCTTAAAGCACTCAACCAAGACCTTGACATAACATCATTACCAATGAAATTCAGTATCAGTTTCAGCAAATAACCATTTAAATGCAAGCTTTTCAGTCTTAATTCTGCTGTATGCCCAATGGCCTGATACACCACAACTGAACTCAGTTATACACTGCAAAGAAGTGCAGCAAAATAATCAATCTAGTAAAATGACAGCCAACCTCAGGGACAAAAAAAACAACATCACACTTGAACTAAGTCAGAATTCAGACAAGCAACAGGAATAAGATGAAATTTGTGAACTCCCCTTCATTAACTGATCAATATATTCTGTGTCATCCCTACACAGCTGTGGACTACTGTCAGGTTCTTCATCACTGAAATACTGCTACCAGTGTGTACAGGGAAAACAATCCAGGCTGCAACAATTCCTTGGGCTCTTGACTATTATACTGAGGGTGAGTTTACCCAGCAGAGAATCGACTTGGCATCCTCTGATCCTGTGTGCCTCCCTACAGATATATCTATAAGCATGCCTACAGCATGCTCTCTGTGCAGGGTAATGTAGGACATTGCCAAATACAAGGGCAGAATCAGAAAATTCCCCCAAACAGAACTTCTGGTGTAATCACAACCTTTGGTAGTGCATTACCCCCTTGTTTAATAGTCTCTGCCTTCGATCACATCAAAACTTCCATAACACAGGTAATTTTTCTTCAGCCTGTACAGTACATCTTGTGAAAGACAGAAGCAAGGAGCAAAAATTAACCCTGCAGCCACATCTGTCTGTTCTTTGCCCTCATCCTCCCTCAGTTAATGGAGACTCCTTAGGATCAAGTAGCCAAACTGCCCCAGTATGTGAAATTAAAGTGCTACCCATTTTAATGCTCCAGAGTAGGGCGGCCATTGATTTGCAGCAGTTTGGCATCTGCTGCAGGAGTGCTACAGCTGCAGCAAGCACAGAGCTGAGCTGTTTTAGGAAAAGAAAATCCCCATTACAAATCAGAGATATTGATTGTGCACCTTGGGAGGTGCTGTGTCAAAATCCCTGGGTTTCCATAAAGTATGGAATTCTTTCTATGCACAGTTCAAAGCTTCAAGTTTAAGCTAAAAATCCATCTCTGGCCTTGGTCCTGAGAAAGTAGGAACTGTCACTTTCCCTGTGGACCTTTCAAACTATCATCACTAAGTGGGAAGCTTTTGAAGACAGCTCTCACATTGCAACAAAAGGACAAGACATGAGCCTTTGAATCCTGAATGATTTCCCCCCACACTCTTGGGTCCCTCAGAGATGATGTTAGCTGCATTTCAGGAGCATCCAGACAGAATGCAGATGTGCTCTTGGTTATTAAACCAGCACATTACAGTATCACAATCCCTTCTACCAGGACCCTTTTTTTGTAAATAAATGCACCATAAAACCCAAACATTTTCCTCAGTCCATCCCATTAAAGGACTGGAGCTGGGGCAGCACTGTTCTGACAGGCTCCTCTTTGACCCTAACCAATCTGCTGTTTTATTTAGAAACTGCTTTTACTCTGTGAGCTACATATTTCAGAGTAGGCCTGCTAGTTTTCTAACAGAGAAGGCAGATTTCAAGCAAAACTAAACATCCCAGTTCCAAACAGACTTTCATTTTCTCTTTTCTCTTGGGGAAGTGTTTGGCTGAACCAGAGAAATTCCAGTAAACCTTTTCTTAAATCTAAACATTGTACTGAAAGCTTTTCCTGCCCCGATTTGTTCTAAACTCAGCAATACAAACATCCCACCCTGCCTAACATCACCACCAATTCCATTCTTGCCCTCTCTACTATTTCCAGTCCTTTAAAAGACTGTCATAACATTTTGTTCTTCTGTCCCTCCAACCTTTACTTGTTATTCACCATTTTTTCAACAGAGGTATCAGTGTGCTGAACTCACATCAAATACTAATTTCTCCCCAATATCCACCACTTGAGTTAAACAGGGGTTAATGAAAAACATACAAATAAAGTTTAATAGCTAAATTCAAAGTTGCAAGAAAACGAAAAAGATTGCTAGTCTTGCAGGCTGATCCTTTGCCAAACCCAATCAATAAAATGCATTCATATCTCAATCTTGACAAATGCTTTAAGCTATTTGTTTGCTAAAAAGGAAGAAAATATTACGCCCCAATAACAAAAACCAGAAGCAGACCAACAGCAGCAATTTCTGTCACTGGACAGAGAGACAAACCAGTCTCTAATACTCTTAGTGAGCCTCAGGATATCTTGCGGCAATCAAATTACTTAAAAAAAAAAAAAAAACCCTAAAATTTTCTGCCAAATTCACCCTTCATTTCAGGGTGCATATTTTTACATATACCAGCTAGTGCCTGTTAATCAACCCACATTAAAAGCATACAGTGGAAACAGTCAATCATAATATACCACATATGACAGATATCCTATCATAGATATTATAAAGTCCTTTTTTTTCCTGTTGGCAAGGCCCTGAATGTTTGCTGGAGATGAAAGTTAATAAATCAAAAACCCTCAGAACCTGACTAATCGCAAACAAATCTTATTTTTCCCCTACACCAGAAGTCCCTTCACACGTTTCACTTAGGTGTAACAGGCTGTGGTAAGAGACACCCTGTGCCATCATCCCCTTTCTCTCACACAGAAATCCTAAGTCTGACCCAGGGCAATCAGGGGAAGAATTCAGACAGGAAAATTTCACACACTGTCAGTTTGGTGAGGTGTGAATTGGATCCCGTGTTTCTGCTAAGTGCAAGACTGGTGATGCCTTAAATGGCTACCTAGAAACAGAGACTAGACAGGAATAAAGGAATAAAGGAGGGATTTATTTGAAAGGCCTTCAGAGGTACACTCTGGCCTCCAGAGGCTCCTGCCTCAGTGCATCCCAAAATGGACAATGACAGCTCACGAGTTCTTCACACTTTGATATCAGCATCAATTCACCAACCAGAACCCAGCCAAGGATGGAATTTCCCCAAGCTTTCCCCCTCTCCCCAAGATGAAGGTTTACAGTTCTTGGGCCTAGGACAGTCTGGGTGTCCTTGGAGAGCAATCTGGAGAGGCTTTGTTATGTCTGTGTGAGCATGAGAGAACAGCACTTAACAAGCTCCAGGAAACTTGAGAGTTCCACTAGCAGTACAGGATTTGGGAAATATAAAAGTTAAACCCTAAGGCATCACCAGAAGGGATGGGTAGGAGGGCAGCAGGTCCCACACCAGCCTGTGGCACAGCTCTTCTCTTGCACAGGCCCTGGGGTCAAGCACCAGCTCTCTGCCAGGCTCAGCACAAAGCCCAAGGGCTCCCCTTCTCCCAGCCTGGAATATGGCCCAGAGATGGCCCCACTTGTGCCAGTACCACGTATTTCATCACCCCAACACCAGTGCTGAGTGGGAATTGCACTGATAAGGACAGTCAAGGTTCCAGACAAAACTCAGCACAGCTCTTTGGAAACACCGTAATGCCACAGTACTTGTTTCAGACCCAAACTCTTCTTTGTTTTCCAAGGTGAAAGGAGACTGTTTTATATAAGGCAGTCTCCATTAGTATGGTCTTTCACAGGAGAACAAAAGCCAACGATGCAATTTTTCCTGCCTAGAATCTCAATGAGAAACTTGGATTTAGCATTGGTACACAGCTTTGGAAGTAAATGGGAAATGGAACAGAAGAGTTTATGCAGAAGGGATTTCTTAAAGTGGAAAAACCTTTCTTTACAGAGAAAGACAGTTGTAATACCATATAATTGAATAATAAACCAAAAAGGATGAGAGGTTCTTTAAATACTCCACCAGGGAAAGTGATGAGTGTTGCTAATGGTTTCCATGTTTAAACACACAAAATACAGGTGAAAGCGAGTTGCTATGTGACAGAATCTGTGATTTCTTTTGCAATATTTAAAGAACCAAAAAGGTTCACATTGGCCCTGTTAAAAGTTCTTTAATATAAGGAGCACTGGAAAAAAGATAACAGTTTTTGAACTTTGGGTAGGGAAAGCAGTACACTTCAGTTAGTGTTATGATTGCAAGAATCCCAGGAATTTCTGAGCTTTAGGATGCAACACAAACTTCCTCCATCATCTCACACAGATCACCAAATGTCAAAGAAACCAAAAAATGCAAGAGGGCAGCCAGGTACTAGAAATGGGGATCTAAGCCTCAGTGCCTCAACATCCCATTAAGGGAAAAAAAATCATCTCATGATAACAAATCTTTACAAATTATACACCTTAAATTAGAGCACATTTAAAACAGTGCAAATTTTCTATTAGCAGTCAAAACAATGCATGCATTCACACAGAGAGGTAAGAAATCGGCAAAACATGTCTTGGTGAAAAAAAATAGTGTTATTGCAAGCAGAATTTATTTCCACAGTATTTTATCCCTCATCTGAGTAAGATAAACGTGTGCCATAGGAACAGAGTGGCTAAATTATCTCACCAAGTAGGCAGGGAGCAGAACAGATGGCAGCACCAGGCATCACTGGTCCTCGCTTATCAATATGATCTTTATCATTTCCATAAGCTTAGAAAATTACCTATGAAATGCAACATTCTGAGGGTGAAGCAGAAAATTTTTCCTGTTTCCTGTGGAGTCAAAGATTATGGGCTGTCCCCCATGGTAATGTTAGTGGTTCTAAAAGGAAATCCCATCCAGAGATAGCTCATTTCTGCTAATCCGTGGGCTTTCTTTTCTGAAAGAGCACTATTCAGAATGAATGTGAACTACATGCAGTCTGCTGTAGCTACCTTGGATTTGGTTTCTATGTAGGCAGGGTGTTCTCTTGGAGAAGATTATCTTGAATTGCACATATACCTTCATCTTACCCAGAAAAAAGACAAGTTTAGAGCATGCTTAGAGTGCTCAGCCAAAACATGAGTGACAGCATTTGCAGCGAGCCAGTCTATTAGTCACAAGAGAACCATGGCTGGTTTTGGGCACTTTTGGAATTTATAAAATTGTTTCTCTCTCCAACCAAAGCACTTTTTCCCACTGTGTGTTTCGTACAAAGCTTTCTTCTTCCTGCCTGTTTATCCCGTCCTGCCATATGTTCCAAAGGAGAAAGGTTTTAATTACAGCAGTTACTGAAGCACTTCCCTGCCTACAGAGCACAGCAGAGCCTTTTCAGAAAAAAAGAATTGGCTTTATCACTATTATCATTAACAGCTAAAAACTCCATTTGTGAAATCCAAGTGCAGTGTTGCACACAGAGGACAAGAAAATTCTTTCAGTTTTACTGAAAAGAGAAGCACTGAGGGTCTGGCTGGCTGTTTTTTCCTTTGACTTAGCATGCCATCATGCAAATGGTGAAATGGCAACATGCAGCAATTTTTAGTAGCAGTTTTCAAACAATGAGGCAAATATATGCTAGATATAGTTCAGGGGGGAGAAAAAACCACAAGTACTTAAGGTCTCAAAAAATTATCCTTCACATAAACATTAGAAAAGAAGAAGTCAAATAAGACCATGGACTGGAGCAGAGCTTCTCGAGTCAGGACTGGCACCAAGTAAGATGCTTCTTGTAGCCAGCTGGCCATACCTTACAGAAAAGAAAAGCCTTCTGGGGCAGCTCTTCCAATGTAAGAAAGTTGGAAATATTTCCTGTGCTGCAGAACTTCAGTCCAATGCAAACCTTGCATTCATTTTTTGACAACAACTGTGAAGTTTAACATCCTTAAATCAGAAAAAGTGCACGAAGCTGAGGGATGATGATTTTTCTATAATGGCACAGTGCTGGAGGGCATAACCACTGCACTCGCTGAATAAGGAAATTCTTAACTAAGTTGAAGATGCAGTACATGCCTGAGTTTGCCTTCAGGCTAAAAATAGTTGAAATGCATGGATCTGGCCTGAGTAAGGCACAAATTTTTTTAAAGTATAAGGCTGTAAAATATACTGAAAGTCAATAATGCACAGGTAAGGAATGGAAGACAGTCCTCCTGGGAGGGGATGCACAGAAAAGATGCTTGAGTCCACAAGAGAAGCCATACCTATAGTTCTCCCTTTACTTAGAAACAACAGCAAGTGACATCTGCAAAAGCCATTTCCTGGCTGAAAAAAAAAAAAGGGGCCTGGAATCAGCTTTGAATGTTTTTTTTTTTCTCATTAATTCCTCTTAAAACACCAACTCCAATCCTACTTACCTCACGCAGCAGCGATCTTGACAAACAAAAGCCTAGCATCCCATTAGTCCAGAGACAAGGCCCAGATACAATTACAACTCTTAATGTTCATTATCTTAATCAGCAAAGATGCTCTATTAGTGCTTTTGGTTTTCTTCCATATCCATGTCCCCTCGTAACTCGACTGCTGTTCTGCTTAGCCACTCCCAGAAAAGCAATGCTGGAGCCACAGGAAATTCATCCATCTCCTCTGGGAGAAAAATCCTCTTCGAATAAGCGCCTAGAGCTGCCAGCCAGCTACTCAACAGCACAGGAATCCTCTGCTAGAACACATTTCTTGCAGTCAGTGCCCTCAGAAAGCCCAGCCATGCACGAGGGAGCTCAGTACACCCAGACACATCTCCATCATCACAGGTGAACCCCCCGGGACAACAACATCTTAAAGCTGGCTGGATTTAAGAGAAGGGGTGGGTCATGGCTTGGGTTGTGTGACAGTGATACATGATGAATAATTTGCTTTAAAGGAAGTTTTAGGCCTCTTTTGAGAACAATTAAGTAGGTGAGTATAGAAAAATGTTCACCTTGGGAAAACTATCTCTTCTATTAGAAGAAATTTTCTTATTCTTTATCTAGCTGCAGAAGTTCTTTAAATAAATGACATTTTTATCTTTCAGCAAAGCTTCTCACTCCAAGGTATGTGAAAATTCTGGATACTGGTACTGCAATGGACTTGCTGTTCAACTGGCCAACAGCATGAACACCACACACATCACCAGGAGCTGCAGCATGGGAGGAAACATGAGGGTGAGAGACACTTCATATTATAGGTGCACATTCTGAAGGGTCAAATTACTGCTTCAGTCTAAATGAAAAGTAGTGAAGACTACAAAAATGCTAAATTTTTTTTTAAAAAATCTATCTTCTGGAGAACAAGAGAAGGCTTCCTAAAACCAAAATCAAAATGTCTATTTCACATACAATCTCTCTCAGATCGAAATCAAAATGTCTGCTTCATATATAACATCTCTCAGACCAAATTAATTTACCCCACCCTTGGTTGAACAGTAATAGGCTATCAAGGCTGTGCAATAAAATCCCACGCTATAAATTGAAAATTACAGCAAGAAAAAAGAATCTCAATCCAGCTGGAGAATATCCTAGCTGAAAACACAAGTTCCATCTCTGTATTCATGAGAGAAAGCAGCAATAAATCATGTTTAGAAGTTAACCCCAATCATGCTGAAATAATGAAAGCCTCTAATGGATTACAGACAGGACATGGAAAGAGAAAGCCAGAAGAGATGAAGGCACATGGCTCCTCACCCCAACAGACCCTGAATTATGTGCTTCAGTGGAGGAAGTGACATGTGTGTATTTTACTTTACTTTTGTTTTCACAACCCATTTTACCATCCCATTGAATGACACCTTTATAGGTCTTGAACTGTTTTTCAGCTCAGCACTAGATTTAAAAATAACTTGACCTTCCAGACCTCGGATGGGAATGATGCTTAGAGCTGCCTCCACTATTACAAGGCACAGCTAAGAGAAGTAATTTCCTTATAAAACTCAGCATTAAAAAAAAAAAAAACTGTTAAAGAAAAATGCTTAAACTCATGTAACAAAAACTGACTGTGGTTTCAGGTTTCAGTAATAAGACAAGTCTCACAAGATGGTGTAGCTTATAACACATGTAGCTTATATATTTTGCTGCAGTGTTGGACAGAAAAGAAATAGCCATGGCTAAATTTCTTTAAGCAGAGGCATGTAATAAAGAAGAAACCAGCCTATTTTGGTTTTAATGTCTTGGACTTGTTTACAGCCCCTGAGAAAGAGGTCAGTGCAATGTGATATGAAAAACAGAATGATAACCCAGTCTTTGCATTTGCTTCTTGGTGGAAAGAAAGATTATCTCTGCAGTTCACTCTGAGTTATTGCCAGGATTTTTAATGAAATGACAACAGGGATGAAAATAATCTCCAATATATTTGCAACCTTGCAGCTGGAAAACAAGGAGGTTTCCAGTTGCAGTCAAAACCCAACATTTTTTGCTAACCATCCTGCCTTTAAATAGATGATCATGGCTCTTTGTGCCTCAAGGCACAGTCACAGAGGCTGTAGCAGTGGTTATTCTGACTGGGTAAAGAATTGATATCTTTGATATTTCTGAATGCAGCTAAGAACAAAAATATGGACTGTGGTAGGTGAACTTCAGCATTTCATTTTGTAACATGCATTTAGTGGGTATGAAAAGGAAATATGACTCCCCAAAGTACATGGTAAAAGAATGAATTACTTACATAAATGTTGCTGAAGCTGAGCTGGTAGTTAATTTTCCTTGCCTTTCTGAGAAGCTGGGTAATAGCATGCATTGAATTCCTGAAAATTGGTCCTTAGCTCACACAGGCAATCCACACCCTGAACTCAGCACAAGGCTGGTGGTGCAGCTGCCCTGGGTTAGAGCTGACCACAAACAAGAGTTCATTACTCTTGATAAGATGCTAAAAGGTGGATGTTTTCTTAAACAGAAACACCAGCAAGGTTGTGCATTTCTCGTTTTAAAATTAAAGACCCACCTAGTTTCATTTTTCCTTCCTAATAATCTAAAATTTTTCACTTTTTAAACTTCAAAACATGCACTGTCATTACTTCTTTCCATTGAAGATGTTAATATAATTTCAAGTGGACTAACAACACAGAAGTGTTTTTAAATTCTGTTAGCAATTTAAGGTTCAATTTCACTTATAGCCTATAAAGTGATTTGTTTTAAAACAGAGTTATAGCAGTTATGACTCTGGCTTTAATAAAGCTCCATCTCACAACAAATTTGGTGGGAAGAAATTAGGTAGTCAGGTTAAGAGAAAGAAAGAGTAAGTCATAAATACTAGAGGGCAAGAAAAGTGGTAATGCAAAACTCATAATTGGCTTTTTAAAGTGTTTACAATGGATAAAAACATAAAACAATGCAAAAGGAGCTCATGAAAGCTGTCAAGAGGCTGACTTCAAATCACCACCGACATTTATAGAGCACTGGCAAACCAAGTTGCATGAAAAACAGCTGTATATCCTAGCCTCCAAATCTAAAATTTTCTGAAGATGACTCAAAGATCTTCAATAAAATTAATATCAAAAACACACAAATCATATAAATCTACATCTATAGCTATGTCTTATCTGCTTAACAACTTACTGTGCAGTAAAATGGCAGTGAGAATTGCTGCCAAAATAAGGTGAGCTCCAGCTCTACAAAGTGCCCCTGAACATCTTGCAAAGGGGTCTGGAGATTCAGTCTTTCTTCCTCATTGCATTTATGTCTTGGACAACAAACCAAGGACATCCTTTTCCTCTCAGATTTCTGGAGCAAACCACGGCAGAGTGAGTTTAGGAAACCTTGTTTCTGACTTGATATAGACCAAAATATTGAGTTTTTCTCTTTAATATATTAATATTTAATATATTNCATGTGAGAGAAGCTGTTTGTGAAAGAAGCACTTTCCTTCCTCCACACCAACCAGAGTTTTGCACTTGCCACTTTAATCACACCCAGCTACTAAGCAGAGAACAAGAATCCACATCTCACTGCTGTTCTGTTGCCACTTCCCTTGGGAAAACAAGACACGAGGGAGCCCAAGAAACAAATGCAAAAAACTCTCTTAAAATCTCACATTTGTGAAGAGCATTGCCTCTGGATCCCCTTTTCGTGACTAGGTGTGCAGGACTGGTGGGAAATGACCCATTTTTAACCCTCCTCACTCTAAGCTGACACTGTGATGCCACAGCCACTCTTCACTTAGAGTTCATGGTGAGTATCAGAGCAGACAGCCCAAGCATTTCACTGAAGTGAAAAATCACAGCTCTATGATGATGCCTTCAACGCACATTTAGCTGAAAGAGCCAACACACTGTGCTTCAGGAGGAGAGGAAAGGCTACACAGGCAGAATGAATGAGCAGTCAAGGCAAAAATTGCATTCATATCTAGTCCTACCTATTTGATGAGGTTTTTTTAACAATAACACCATAGAAGCAGATTATGTATGAGCATCTGCACGTACTCATCTAAAACATTTGCCAGCAAAAGTGCATTTCTCTCAATCCTGAAGCTTAAGAGTGGATTTGACCATCACAATGAAAGAGTGATAACACTGTCTGACCTCTGCCTGACTTGCTGCCCACCTTCCTGGATGCTGACTGGCACTGACTGTTGAGAATAACTAAAAATAACCAGCTTGTCTCATATATTGTAATAAGGGCAAAGGGAGAAAAAGAGGTGGCATATTTGAGGCTCTTGCTGTTCACCCTTCTGTCACCTTCCTCTCATAAATTTTCCCCTTGAGAACAGAGTTTGTTGTAGAAAGCACAATTAGTACAGATGATGGCAGCCAAGAACTTATTAATGATTTCATACCAATGACAAACTGGTAATGAGTTGGAGGTTTTGAGGCAGAAGTGGGGAACTGAAGAGAAGAACCTGCTCCACAGAGGGCCATGTTTAAGGATGGCACCACATTGCCACACAGAACAGACTTCAGTTCTGTAAGATGAGGTCTGAATTAATCCAAATGAGAAAAAAGAGCACAAAAATAAAAACCCCAAAGATGCTGACTGTTCTCATATTTTTCAGGGTTTAAGATGTTTTGCTTCTACATGGTTTCTTTCTTGTTTGGTGTGGTATTTTTGCCACAAATCTCTTCAGCAGTTGCTTACAATACAAAGGCGTAATTTAGATGTGTTTTGCTCCATCTCGCTCTCAGTGCACCTCACAAATCATGAGCTTCTGGGGTCAGGTCACAGGCAATGCTCCATGTCCCCAGGAAAAGGTAAATCCCATTTCCCAAAATTACCTAGTAAATCCCAGGAGAAACCCTTACAAATAAATCAGCATTGATTAAAAGACAAGGGAAAAAAAAGACTGAAGATAAATGTGGGTTTTGAACAAACAGGAGCAGATGTTGAAGCTCAAGCACATTGGCTGGTAATTATCGTCCACGTGTGATTAGCACCCAAGAGTTTCCCTCAAGGTCCAAGTACTAATCACAGCTCCAGTAGTGATATTTAGGTTCTTCAGTGTTGGTGGATCTCATCTCTGAGCCAATGACCAGTCAGTGCCATCCATTCTGTACTGCTTAATAATGAGCAAAAAGGTTTAGGGGGAAGGAAAACAAGCAGTGATGCATCCATATGCAGGGAACAGGAGAAAATCAACAACAGAGGGTACAATCAGGCAGGGTCACAATGCATGTGTGGATTCCCAGGAGAAATGTGACCACACCACTCGTGTACTGATGGCTGGGAATACATCCAGATTCCTGTTCTGTAATCCCAATGAGATCCCAATGAGTACTGAAGGCATAAAACATTCAGCAATTGCCAGGCACATTCTAACACTGAATAACTGGGAAGAACAACATTAGTCTCTCAGGAAAGCTTTAACTATTTTATTTTTTTTACTGAAAACTGCTCAGGATACTTAAAAAAAAAAAAATTCGAAGGAAATTAATTGGAACGAAGGCAACAAATTTACCTTCATTCGTTGTTTAATATTCATTATCAGTGACACATGTCACAACAATGTATGCTCTACTTGCTTATGCACTCAAGCAGTGAGGACCTTCAGCAAAAACTTCTCCTTCTCCTTATGCTTTTACTTTATCTGGAAGGCTGCTGCTGAAGCTTTTGGACCCAAGTTTCAGGAAGTCTGGCACCCAGGGTATTCTTCCTTTCCCACTTAATCCCAGGCAAATGAATGAAGTCACAAGGTACAAGTCAATACAGCTCCTGGGTTCTTGCTCCTGAGAATCCAGATCACATTGCAAAGATTCTGTAAAAACTGGCAACGCAGCTAATCCCAGCACTGCCAAAAACCATCTTACTCCACACCACTTGAACAGACAAAAGCCCAAGTTATTTTTAACCAGCAAATTAATACCAAAAAGAATGAGTCAGCACAAGCAGTTCTTAAGAGGGCTTCCTCCTCTAGAAACAAAAGCAAGGCAGAAAAGTTATGCATTTTAAAAATGTAGAGGCCACAAAGAAAAAAACCCAAATGTTTTGACAAGTTCAGAGAGCTGCTAGGCCAGCATCCAAGCAGCCACTGGTGTGTGATACCTGAGAAACACGGATGTTATACAATGATGCTTCCCCTGCCATCCCCTACCAGCCCTGGGCACTGGGACTGTGGATCTTCAGGTATCAGCAACACTGACAGCCCAATACTCCACAAAATTTGCTTTCCTCTTCTTTAAACCCAGGTAACACCTCTGGCATCCAGAGCTGTCCTCTCAGCACGTGCTCACTCAGTACCCTGCACATGGGGGCACTTGGCACCACCTCGGCACAAATAAGGGGTCATTCTTGCAAGGAACTTATGTAAGAACCTGCACTGCCAGATCCCGATTTGATTAATTACTGCCCAAAGGTTACCAAGGGCAGCTGAAAGTGCATCCTCTTTCATTTTCTATTTGAGGCCCCTTTTCTGAAAGAAGGAGCTGGGAATTTGAGTGTTTTTAATAAGGCACTCTGTATTTATGCAACAGTCCCTTGGTTATGCTCCATTATCCCACTTGGCCTTTTTTTGACCTCCCTAGTGTCCATTGTTTGACTTTGCTATTCCCAGCAGAGCTAAATGCCTGAACCTTGCCAAAGAAAACAGTGTCATGAATGTGTCAAATCCCAAATTTGTATCCAAAATCGTTGCTTGGGCTCATTAACAGGAAACACAACCACTCAAAGATGCTTTTGGTGGCTTGCAAGTGTATTTGAGGGTAAGAACCGCAGAACAACGAGCTGGTTACCCTGAGAAAACAGTGCCACAACAAAATGTATTTATCCTGAGCTCCTGACCTTCCTATTCTATTACAGTTGGGACTTATAAAGAGCATGAACTTGGAAGCACAACCATCTCATGAGTGATTATAGCAATTTAAGATTATAAAGCACATTTCAGGATATAAAAAGATGAATCTTACCATAGCCACCTTTGGTTTCACCTGTGTGCTTGGTCAGCCAAATTGTGAAGCAAGAACCCAAAGAAAGTGTTTGGTGGTAACTAAGCAGGAAGATGGAGTTGAATGGCAGATTTGTAATTAAATCTTTGTCTGTTAATAAGGACACTTAGAAGCAGTCAACAGTGGTCTTGCTGCCTATACTCAAAGTTCTTTCTCTAACAGAGAGACAGCATCAGTCTACTAGTATACCCATTAATTTCACAGCATGAAGAGAGATTTGGTAATATTACAAGGCACAGCTTGCTGTATTTTTCTGTCTCCAAGACAAAGAAAATAATTTTGTTTCTTTTCAGAAGTCCTGTGAACAGGGAGAATACATGTTCAGAGCAGAGGAAACCATTTAACAGTCACTGTTTCAGATCAAGCCCCATCTAAAATTTTTCCTCAAAGCAGAAGGAAACAATATATTCTCAGGAAATTTTGCAGCCTCTTAAGGCAGAAACATCACCCATTAACCCTATCAGCTAAGGAGGGAAAAACATTTATCCGAGTGGCCTAGGACAATCTCCCTGTGGCAGGCTTTTCTAAATACTGGTGAGAGAAAATAAAAACACCTCTCAGTGGACAAAGTAACATATTTGTATTATAAGCTTAATTTAGAGCTGGTTCTACTCAGTTGACAGTAACTTCCAAAACAAAGGAATGTAAATTTTGTCAACTAAGATGACAAAACTGACTAAACTGAGATGTGAGCACTCTCCTGACAAGAGCAACAGTTCTGCCATCTCTCCATCACACCCAACTCCACTTTATTTTTCTCAGACACCTTTGACACCCTCAGTAGTCATGTCCATGGGCTGCTCTAGCATCTCACTCCTACAGCCTCTTTTCAAAAAGCAGTGCTTGCTTTAAGGTACATTGCAGTCAAAACACCATTAACAATGGCCATGTTGAATACTTCAGCATATTTTCTTAATTATTCTCCCTGTAAAAATCATAAAATCACTCAGGTTAGAAAATACCTCTAAGATCATCAAGCCCAACCATTAACCCAGCATGGCCAGTGCACTATTAAACCACACCCACAAATGACATATCTATGTGTCTTTTAAATGCCACCAGGGTTGGTGACTCCACCACCTCCGTGGGCAGCCTGTTCCAATGCTTGACCACTCTTGGGGTGAAGAAATTTTTTCTTAACATTCAATCTAAATTCCCCTGGCAACAAATTGAGGCCATTTCCTCTTGTCCTGCTGCTCGTTACTTAGGAGAAGAGACCAGCCCCCACCTCGCTACAAGTTCCTGAAAGGAAACAGTGATAAAGGCTCCTCTGAACATCCTTTTCTCCACACTAAACACCCCCAGCACCCTTAGCCACTCCTCACAGGACTTGTGCTCCAGATCCTTCCCCAAATCCATTGCCCTTCTCTGGACTTCTTCCAGCACCTCAATGTCCTTCTTGTCATGTCTTTCATGTCACACACCCGGACACAGGAATCAAGGTGTGGCCTCACTAGTGCCAAGAACAGGGGGACAACCATTGCCCTGATCCTGCTGGCAATTGTCCTATTGCTGACACAAGCCAGGATGCCATTGGCCTTCTTGGGCACCTGGGCACACACTGGCTCTTGTTCAGCTGCTGTCAACCAGCACCCCCAGATCCTTTTCCACCAGGCAGCTTTCCAGCCTCTGTCTTCCAAGTCTGTAGTGGTGCACAGGGTTGTTGTGGCCCAAGTGCAGGACCCAGCACTTTGCCTTGTTGAACCTCATTCCATTGTCCTCAGCCCATCAATCCAGCCTGTACACATCCCTCTGCAGAGCCTTCCTGCCCTCCAACAGATCAACATTTCTGCCCAGCTTGGTGTTGTCTGCAAAATGACTGGTCCAGGTCACGAAACAAAGCCATTCATATGCAAGTGCCACCATAATATTAGCAAGCAGATAAATATTTGCAATGCACACTTTCTTTAACTGGTGTGGATGCCAAAGCAAACTTCCATTCTGGAGCACACTGAGTGGGACAAGGCTGTTGATGCAGACTGGAAAGCATGGGATAACACCACAAGGGAGCAGATCAGATCACATTAAGGATGCTGCATGGCCAGAGTCAACACTGCAGTCACTTAAATCACTTCACTGTCTGTGACTATCACCAGAGCACAATCACAGGCTCCCTGTTCTGTGCAAGAAAAAAGTTAGACAACTACCAGAAAAGCAAGCTAACAAAACTGAAGAGAGTTCACTAGCTTTGCCACTACATCCAAGCAGCCAAAAGGTGCTTCCTGCAGTACATAATTCTTAGCAGGGATTCCTCTCCCAGACTTAGCTTTTCTGCCTTTTTTCAATGCAGAGCTGGTAAAAGTCACCTCACTTGGTTACCCAGAGTTACCTCCCTCCAAGAGCTCATCAGTTAGGCCACAGCCATGGGAGATAAAGGTTGCAGACCACACTCTCTCTGAGGGATGGAGATAGACTTTGCTGAGGGCTGCCACCTCACAGAGGAGAGGCTGGGGTTTTGGTCTCTGCCCCCATTAATATTTAAGTATTTCTTACCCAGCATTAATTGAAATAGGGAAGAGAACTTGCTCCCTATTCCTGACTGGTTTAGCCTTTAGGCTAAACATTGTCATCAGCTTGCTCAGTCCCACTCTCCCTGACCCACAAAATATTATCTCCCTGCCATGTGGAACAGCTTCTCTGGAGAAACAAAGAGCATCTGCCAGCTGACTACTAGGGCACTTTCTTCAGAGAAAGAAATCACAGATCATAGGACAGAGAATAAACTGGAGACCCCAGACCTCACCACAGTCCCAGAACCAGAGAGTGGAAGGACATCACTGGCTCAGCTGGGAAACCTCTCCTTGGAAGATCCCAGTAGCTCCTACAGCAGTGCTGAATGTTGAGCAACAGGGTAGTGACAGACCTCAGACCAAGCCAGACCTTCAGATGGACAGAATATTTTACAAAAGGTGGAAATTTAGGCACCTAATGTCTGCAGAAGCTTCCAGTAGTAGATGACAATTGAATGTACAAAGGATCTAAGGATGTCCTACATTATATAGGATGTAGTATGTACCCAAATTTAAACCCAGAGCCGAAAAACAAGAATCTGAAATTCATGTGTTTACCCTGGTTATACCATGACAGGGCATTGACTACATGTGTTTACATTTAGAGGTTTTAGGCTTTATTCAAAACTGTAAAATGGGGAAAAACCCTAATTTTTCAGCTTGAAAAATGATAATTTCTGAATAGGAAGCAGCCAATTATGATTTAAGGCATATTTAATACAGAAAGCCCAGTTCTTAATACATAATTTTTTAGATGAAAGTCAACTTGATGTTGACTGTAATTTTTTTTGTTTTTCCCACATTTGTTCCCCTTAAAAAACTCCCATGCCCATACATTTTCTGATTACCATTAACTGGAAGATTTTTGTACTGCTAAAGTGAATAATGTTTAGCCATGGATTTCAGGGCAGCAGGGCTGCACAGCTTCATCTTAGACATTTTTTCACCTGCTTTCAGCAAACAATACATCATAAATTTGTATTTTTCCCTCCACCCACTCTTCCACTGCCCTCATTCCTGTTTTTGCCCTCCAGAAGCCCAGGTGTATGCTGTTTCTATGGCCCATTAATATTGTCATCACATAAACCTCCCTGTTCATCTGTTATCTCACAGACTGCAGGTACCTAGGTGCCGATTTCTCTCTGCAGTCTCTGCAGTTGCTGCAGTAATTTTTAGCAGAGAGCCTATGAGTTTTAACCCTTTTCTTCCTGGCTTTCTCATTCTTCACTTGCCTTAATAAGCTGAAATGATCAGCTGAAAGAGCTGATCCATACCTGCCAGCCCCTTCAGGCACCAAAACATTCACCTACACACCCCAAACAACCCCTCAGCCTTAGTCTCATAAACACCTACAAAATTTGAACTGTACCATCCCCCTTTATCTCCATTTCCTACAGTCTCACCTGCTTCATCTTTGTCTCATTCTCTTTCCCCTCCAGTTGCCACCTGTTTTGAGTCAGATGTCCAGCTCCAAGGTATTCAGCCTTCCCAGGATGGAGGAGTGTATACACACATCACCTCTATTTGGAGACTTCCTGTCTGTGGGCATGGAGAGCTTTCTCCAGCTTCTGAGCTGGGTCATCTGGACTTTCATAACCACCTCTGTCAGCTATCAGCTTCTCAAGGTAGTGATTTCATCTTTATGTATCTATAAAGGGCTCATGGTCACCATAAGTAAAGATTTTTCAGTGGCACAAATGGAAAGAAAGTTACTCGTCTCCCAGTTATAAGTGAACAGACTCCAGAAAATTAGAAAAGGCTAAAATACTGTATTTTTAAAAGAATTTTTTAAAATAAAATTATTTCTTTAATGTTTATAATAAATGAGGGCAATTCATACACTGTTAGAGAAGGTTACATGATCTAACAAACCACAATTATCTCTTCATACAGAGAGGCCATCTACCATAAACCGTGTGATGTCTAACATACAGATTTTGTAAATGTGGTCTCTGACTGCCAAAATACTACATCTCTGGCCTCGGTTTTAAAATCTGTGTATTTTTGGCTCAAATTAAACAGCCTACATTCCCTATCTGAGGTCTTGGTGGGAGAAAAAAAAATCTACCAGCTTTCCAAAATGTGTATTTCATTTAGTTAGGTGATAGTTAATAAGACTCCCATCCAACACTCTAAGGATTTTTAGATTACATCAAAAATAAAGCTGGTGGTGTTTTACTGTTTTAATCATTTTAACGTGAAGTAGAAAGCTGTCTATGTACAGAAATTCTTGGTTCATCATTCCCCATCAGGGTGAAACATGATCAAGTTCTTTTAAAAAAAAGATATGGGTACTGGTATCAGTTTGTTTTTGCAGTCTGAGATACATAATCTCCAGAGACCTGAGCCTGATCCATGGCCTTTTATAGCAAGGGAGATGCAGGTCAAGCTGCCATGCAGACATCATCTGTGACTGTAAGGCAGGTACTTCCTAAAATGTATGAATTTTTAAACTCCAGGGGGCTATGGAATTCCCAGGGCTCCTAAAACTCATCAGCATTCATGTGAGTGTATTCTGATGGTTCAGAAAATGCTCATACACATTCACATGACTATGGATTTCTGTGCAAATTCAGAGAGCAGAATGTATTCATCAGGTAACTGCCATGACAGGCTGGGGAGTGGAGAAGCACTGAGTGTATTATTTAGGAATGCAATACCAATAAAGGGTCATCTTTTGAAAACCTACCTATCAGTCTTCAGTAGCCTAAGTGGCTGAGTGCATGGATAAATTACCATACATTTCTGTTATCCATGTAAAAACACCATTCCCAGAACCACACTGCAGTTACTCAAACCTTTATATTAAGACTGAAGGTGAAAGGAATTATTTTGTTTAATTTTGTTTAATTTTTTGTTTGTTTAATTTATAAGATGACTTATTGAGGCTTAAAAAACAACTATAAGGCATGTTTTATTCTTGAGGGGAAGAGGTAGCTGGCAGGGAGGGGAAAAGACAGGACACAGTCAGGGAACTTATGTCCAGAATCTACCAATCTATCTTTGCATCTCTCAGTACAGAGGCCCACATGAAGATGGTATTTTTTCTTTCATTTTTTTCTCTAATTAGATTTCCAAATTTACTGCCTAAAGAGACAAACTGCTTCCTCATTGTAGCAATCCACCCACAGCAGCATCTAATTCTGACTTTACCCCAAAAGGCACCAGACACTTCATACTTATTTTCCTCCCCTTTGTAGCTGTCAAGATTTGGAGTAAGTTTAGTCTGCTTTTCCCTACTTGCAGGAAGCAGAACGAAGCAGATGAAATTCACAAACACTTACAGGACAAGGTCATCTCATTTCAGCAGGCACTTGGACACCACAGCCATAGGGCCAAGGCTGGGTACAAGGGTGAGACTCCTTTGAGCACAAGGTGAAATACCAGTGTAATTCAGTGTGAAATGATCACAAAGAGCCCGAAGGAAGTGTCAATCACCCTCTATCCCTTATTATTATTCAAGTAATTAATCGTAATAGCGTGTGGTATAATGAACTGACTGCACTAATCCCATTTATGTTTAAGAACATTGATTGTAGTAACACAAAATAAAAGTTCCATATAGTCAAGGACTTGATACTCAGGGTACAACATCATCTTAATAATAACAATCAGTTTATCAGCCTTATTTTTATTCAAGTAAATTCCTTTATTGCACTTTAATTAACTACTATGGCTTGTTTCTATTTAGCATTAGAGCAGGAAATAATTGCAGCTGGCTTCACACTAGGGGCTACTATTACCTCCAAGGAAATGAGGACAATCAATATTCCAGGGAGGACAGGTACTGAAACTGCCTCCTGAACAAATTACATATCAATAACCATGAGAGAAAATGGAAGGGAGATTTGCATTTGAAGGAATCCCAAGGAGAAACCAGAGGAAAAGAACTGAGTACAAAGACAAATGAGTATTTTCACGAATTTGGTTGTTCATTTGTGTCTGAACCCCAAATCATAGGGGCCTGTAAGCTAAACCAAACAGGTAGGCATGTCAGCAGCTGGTTGTCTTCCACCAAGATGACTTTAGGATAGGATTTTAGGATAAGCAGATGAAAAATAATTTAAAATATATTTGATTTCCTTTTGTTAACCACTGCAACAGCAATTACTATCACATATTTTAATTGGAATACGTGAAAAAATGGCATGTGTGTACTTTTTCTTGAAACCTGATCTGTATTATGGGCAAATCCAGTACAGCCATTGAACAAGAATGTTCAATAGGAGTAAAGGACTCAGTTCCAGGGACACCCTGTTCCAGGGCTTTCTGTAGGCTAAAAGGATGCCATGCCATTCAGCTACAGAAAACATGATAATCATTAATATCAACTAATTAATGCAATTGTGATAAATGAATGATAAAAAACGTTGGCTTTGGCAAAATATGAGTTTAACATTTATCAGTAATAACATACTATGTAGAAATAGCGTTAAAATAAAACACAGTTAAATAGAAACCATGTTAGAGTGGATTGTAACTTCAAAATAGCTGTACTATGTGCATGATAATGAACGTCTTGAAGTTGATAAACCCCAGAGCCTGAGAGCAGGATATCTGAAAGAAACAAAGGAGACAGACCAGGAGCACCCCAGGGAGCCTGCTATCTCACACTCCCCAAAGAAACTGTCAGCTACAAAACTACAAATTAGGCTGGAGATAAGAAAACACCAGAGGAGTCATCCTGCCTTCAGTTCTGAAATTAACCAAGACCAGAAAAAGCAGCACGTTAACAAAAAAAGAACAAAAATAATTTTAAAAAATTAAATGGAGTATAAATTAACTTCTGAACTTAATGAATATGTACCAGTTTAAAACTGTACTTAAAACCACAATGAAATAAATAAATTAACGCCTCTGGCAAAATTGCTAAACACCCCAGGGCTGTGTTTGCCTTTGTTCCATTAATAAATGTTCAATATTACACTACTAAAATTTCTGTCTGCAATTTCATTTATCTCATGTTAAATAATCACTTTCCAGAATCACATAGGAAATATTGCCTTCAGCAGCTGGACAGTGGGGAGAATCGAGAATCCCTATGTCCAAGCATTCCTGGGGAATGCAGGGAGGATGTGGGCTTATTTCCAAGTGCTGCCTTCCCCTGCATGCAGTAGTTCTGCTACATTCTGTAACTTCCAGATTCCAAGGGGGAAAAGGGAAAGTTATTAAATATTACTAAATTGTCTGGCAAAATTATTCAATGTCTCATATGGTCAGTAACTACACTTGACTCCCTTACTGTTACCCATTTTCTAAACATGAGCATGCATTTTAATACGGCTTTACAGCAGAAGAAAACCAGTGAAAGCTTCATTGAATTCTAGGCAGTCCAGAATACCCAAGAAACTATGTAAATGCTGGGAAAGAAAAGAGTTGCATGAATGCCAGAAGTATGCAGAAAATGTGTTTATGTAAAATTCAGTACTATAAAATACAATGCAAAATGTGTTGGGTGCTTAGGAAATTATGGCTTCTTGAATTGGGTTTTATTGCATTTGTAAGGTGGTGTTGTATAAAAAGAAAAAAAAGTTATATTTTCTTCTTTCTAAATTGTAGCCTTCCCCAGCTATGTGGTTTCTGGGAAGATCACAGGCTGGGAGGTGAGCGTTTTTACTTCCTGTAATATTTTCTGTACTCAGAGCCACGTTATCCACGACATCCTAAGGAAATTCAGCCCCATTTACCTCTTTCAAGTCTTGGACAACAGCAGTGAGCCTCTCATTCTCTGCCTGAACGTTGGTGACCACGGTCCTGCTCTGCTTGAGCTCATTCTGCATCTCCAAAATCTTCCCAAGGTAATAGGCTTCCTTCGATGCAGACTCCTGGAGAAGAGTCTCTTCCCGTGTTTCGCCATCTTCGGCCACTTTGCGGTGAACAGAGAAGGACTGTCCAAAAGCCTGCAAGGGGAAAACAGCACAATAAAAACCTACTGAAGCCCCAGAATAATTATCAACAGTAACGAGCAGCTGCACAGCCAGCAGGAATGGGATAGACATGCGAATCCCAAACTCTGACCTAGTAAACACTGCTGCAGCAGCATCCCAGCAGCTGAGGGCCACCACCCCACTCAGCCAAAACGAAGCATCTTGAGGCTGCTCCCGTTTGCAGTGGGGATTTATGGCCTCCATCCAGCCAGCCAACCTCCATGAGATCGAGATGGTGCTCTGCTAACTGGGCATTAACGAGCGCCAGTGTTTAACTCTCCTGCATGGCCAACCCATAATTCATCAACTCCTTTCTTCTCTGGTTCTGATGCCTTAAATGGCTACCTAGAAACAGAGACCAGACAGGAATAAAGGAGGGATTTATTGGAAAGGCCTTCAGAGGTACACTCTGGGCTCCAGAGGCTCCTGGCTCAGTGCATCCCAAAATGGACAATGACAGCTCACGAGTTCTTCACACTTTGATATCAGCATCAATTCACCAACCAGAACCCAGCCAAGGATGGAATTTCCCCAAGCTTGCCCCCTCTCCCCAAGATGAAGGTTTACAGTTCTTGGGCCTAGGACAGTCTGGGTGTCCTTGGAGAGCAAGCTGGAGAGGCTTTGTTGTGTGTGAGAGAACAGCACTTAACAAGCTCCAGGAAACTTGAGAGTTCCACTAGCAGTACAGGATTTGAAACATATAAAAGTTAAAACCTAAGGCATCAGTTCCACAAAATAAACATGTGGTTCGTTTTGCTTTGAAGAGCATAAATAGCTGACAAATCTTTCTGAATTGCTTTCCAGTTCCAACAATCTTTTCTTATAGGAGGAGCTGATCTCCTGGTACAGAAAAATGTTCCTATAACCTGGAAGAAAGATAAATGAGCTGAGTACCAAGCAGTGGCCATCTACACCTCTGGGATGCTAAACACAGAGGGTGTCAGCCCCTTTATTTCATTTATCCTCAATGTTTTCTGCTTTTGCTGAATATTTAACTATTTGAGAAGCATCCAAATATAGAGATAATTTTCAATGATTGTCTTGCTACTGGCCTACACGGATCAATTTAATACAACAGTATTTCTCAGTGACAATTTCTGATGTTATTTTTGACAGCTCTGTAGCAACCTGGAAGAAAGCAAAGTACAAGCCATGAGAGTAGACATGATGGAGATGTCATTTAACTATGAAAAACAGAGGGGAAAACCCAGCAATACCATAATAATATAAAAAAACCAATGTAATAAAATAATAGATACACAAAAAGAAAACTAGCAATAAAATTATATATTAAGTAAAATAAAAGAAAAACCTGATTTGAGTATATTACCGTTAAATTTAAAAAAATATAAAATACATAGTTAAAAATGTCATTATCTAATTAACCTGGAGAAAGACAAAAGAAGGCTTCCAATGTTAAGAGTATTTAGCCTAACACAGGCATAAGTTGTCTCACATGTCTAAAATCAAAGTGAACACACCTGAAAGACCACAATTTTAATTTTTTTTTCCTCCTAATACACAAGAGACAGATTTGAGTCATGGTAACATGCTATTTCAGTGAAAAAATATCCCTAAAAGCCCAATTTCTACCCAGTTCTATAAAACCACTAAGCACAGCACACATTTGTACCCACTGTAAGCTGTGGCCTCCCCATCGATAAGACTTGCCAAATTAAATCCATTGTTACACTGCTGCTGTTTATAGCCTTTCAGAACACGTTCTAAGCTTCACTGGCACTAGAACTGAAGCAGCCCCTTAGAAACTTCAAAGTAAAACTCTCTTCAAAAACTTCTCAGCTTTTAAGTCTACTTCACTTGGAGAAACCTGTGAACTCAGCATTAAAGGATTCTAAAAATATTCAATAATGTATTAACCCAGCTGTCTTCTCAAAGAGCTGTAAGTTACTGAAACAGCAAGCGTCAGCAACTTGCCAAATAGGATTTTCCAAATAACAAGAAATTCAATTTAATGAAACTGTTGGGCACTGATATCTGTGAATCTAAGTCAACTGTTTCGGGAACACGGCTAATAAATTATCTTACTCTACATACTTACATCCAACAGCTCACTGCTCCTAGGCTGAGACTGAGCAAAAAGCACCAGTCCAATAAAGACCCTACAAGAACAAATGCAAAGGCCACTTACCCAGGGGTAAAATCTAAACACAGCAGAAGAGCAGGTAAGACTTGCAGGGATGGAGAAGCTCATGAATAAATGTTCCCTGGAACCCTCTCTCCCAGAGAAGTGCAGTAAAATACGAGAACACAGTCATGACAGCCTTCCAGATGCATACCAGATTTTCCTCAAATGTACTTTCAAACTGCATTTTTAGCATGTGCCATGTCTGAGAACAGCTATTAATACAGATTTTGGGGAGGGTGCATAGCATAGTGGAAAATTACTGTGCACTTCACATTTCCTTGTACCTATGCCTACAGAAAATAAATAAATTTCTTTTTTCCTACAAAACCTGTGTCACAGACTGGGTCAGATTGGAAGGCACCACAGTCGCTCATCTGGTCCAACCTCCCTGCTCCAGCAGGGTCATCCCTGAGCACATGGCACAGGATTGCATCCAGAAGGTTCTTGAGCATCTCCAGTGAGGGAGACTCCATAAACTCTGAGCAATCTGTCCCAGTGCTCAGTCACCTGTACAGCAAAGAAGTTTTTTCCTCATTTCTTTGATGGCCAAGCCACCACATACCAGGTTTTAGCCTGTCCCAGCTCACGCATATCATAATATTTAATTTCTTTTTTAAACTGCTACCAAGATCTTAAAAATCATGGGAAGGAAAGCAAGAAATCACAGTCCACTTTCCATATTTATAGTAATTATGCAGATCAATGCAACAAGGAGAGGAACATTAAATACCTTTTAATTATAAGCAAGAAAAAAGTTCTGCTTCTCTATTCCATAGCTTGTACAGAACACCAAAGAGTTTAAACTTTCCAGACTTGCCCACCTAAAGTTCTCCATGACATTGATCACTTCCCAATTAAACCACTTGTCAATACTCTTCAGCTAGTAGCCAAATATTTGTTCTATTTTATGTTTTAATAATTTGCTTAATATATTAACTTTTCTATAAAAACCTTATAATCTTGCTATGGTGTGAAATATTTCAAGTAGCTGTGCTCATGTGAGAAGGTGACTACCTGGACTGCAAGTTAAAGGAAGTTCACTTGGCATTTGGGGCAAGTGTTGGATACAAACTGGTTTGCTGAATACATTTTGTGGCAGTGTATATGAGGGAATAACAGCTGGCTGTGGAAGCCTGACTGGAGAAACAGCTTTCCTGTGACAAGACACACGGGAGAGGAAGAACTATGCAGATTGATCTCTGAATTCACCACTGAATAAGATTTTGGTGTTTTCATCAGAATCATGGAATGGTCTCAGGTATTCTGAGTAGGTGCTGTACTACATTGTGCAAATGTATCAGTTAATTACCACTGCTCTTTTCAGCATGGTGCTGCTGTGCTTGGTGGGACTCCTCGTTAAAACCACTTAGTAATTGCTATTGGTCCCTGGGTGGCTCTTGGTTTCAGTAATCAGTGTGGGGCTTTCCTGACAAAGTACCTCATCTTCCAGATTCAAGTTTGGACTCAGAAGGGGCCATGTAGCCCTTCAGGGCTTCTGTTTCCGAGAAGCCCCCTCCCAGAGTAGGCACAACAGCTTAAATCAGCTACAAAACTGAGGCAAATTTACTGCTTTGACAAAGCCTGTCCTAACAGAGACCAGTGAGATTTTCACCTTACACTGGTCCCATCAATTCTCTCAGGATTTTGCTTGAAAGGATGTTCTTGATCAAGTTAGAAGACTTTTTTTTTATAAATTGCCTGTAAAAGTTGAGTAACAAGAGACTATTAAACTATATATATATATATGTCTATCCATATATCCTGAGACCTCAGAACTGTATAACACACAATGATTTTTTTTACATCTCAAAATTTGAACTTTAAGAACAATGAAATACTGATCACTATTTGAGGTCATGATAAAGGATAGAAAAAGTGGGTGCGCACAAGGAAGAGGTCAATTTGATCATGCAGAAAGGTGTAACTTTGGAGGAGAAAAGCCATTTACCGTTGAACTCTAAATAACCCCAGATGGAAATTCCAGTGTCAGAAGCAAACAAGCATGACAGAAATAACGCTGGGAACAAAATAGGCACAGATTTGCAAAAGAACAATAGAAAAGTATGACTGTTCCAGACATGTCATATTTATATGATAAATATAAACAGCAGTAGAAAGCTAATGTGCACTGCCACAAAATGATGTCTAAAACAAAAATTATATTTAGCACTTCAAGAAAAAGGAAAAAGAGAAACTGGATTTCTAATTTAGGTGTGGAAAGCAGCACACATGCAAAAGATCAATTAAAAACATGAGTAGGTAATGAAGGCTGCTATTTCTGAATTTCACTTTTATTTTCCTAATCACCTCCTGCAGCTGGAATTCTGAAGCACTTCATAAAAATTCATTCTTCTAGTCTGAAATGATTTATTAGCAATAAAACATGACCTGACTGCTATCAGGACAAACAGGCACCCTACCTTTATGGCTTTTATACCGAACATAGTTTTTTCTGATTCATAATGCAATAGCATTGAACTAGTTCAAATTATTACCTATTTGAGCTGCTAACTGGCTGCAAAGCAGAATGTATTATGTATTAGTTACCTCGACATTCACAGCACAAAAGCAGGGAAAAAACAGCCTGGATTATCCAAAAGGGTAGCATCTTTCCTAGCCAAGTGTCAGTACAGCATCACAGATGGAAATCTTTGCTTGGGATGCTATGGGTTAATGTCAGGGACAGGCCTTACTTTGTTGCACAGCTTGAATGCCCATTTATCACCAAATATTCCTTTAGTCACTTGCAATTCTGTGTCCCTCAGAAAATATATATTTTTTTAAGCTCACTACATATTTTTTCCCCCGCCAAAATTAATTAACAAAGCTCAGGGTTCTTTGAAATTTTTCTGCTACGGAACAATAGGTGGCAGACAGAGGTCTGTGAGGAAATCCCCTCTAGGCAGGGCTGAGCAAAGGAGCAGCAGCTGAGTGGGGTCTGCACCTTCCCTCAAAATCAGTTGGTACAAAGCTGCCTCCTCCGTGACTTGGGCTGTGGCACCGAGTCTAAATCCATCACCTTTCTTGGCAGTGCAACAGCAAGAAACACCTGAGCAGAGGTGACTGGTGTCCAGTCATATTACATCCACTTTCTTAAAACCTGAGAAGGTTTTTGGCCTCTAAATTTTGTCATAATATAGATCAAATCTTCATGCGGCTGGCATGACCTCCTCATGTTCATTTCAGATGGCTGTGGCAGGTCAATAGCTTCCTTTTGGAAGCCAATAATGAAGAGATTACAGCCTCCAAATGCAAATACTTGGCATATTGCAATCAAAACACAAGCAGATGCATGCTTAATGATGACAGAAGAAAAAAATTAATAGGCATTGTGTGGATAGTGCATGTGAGATGGACAGCCCTTGCAGGGAAGCAGATTGAAAACTCAAAAACAGATTGAGAACACAGCCTGAATCAGCATGGGCTTAGAGGCAAGAAAACTAGATCATGAACTTTTGGGTTGTCAGAGTAGCTGAAAACAGCTGATTGTCTGATTCCTCCTGCGTTCAGCAAAGCAGGAGACTGAACTCTTTCTGCAGAGGCAGGAGACTGAGCATCTTTCTAGCTCATCACTAATTTAGCTTTCAGCTCAGAACAACACACAAAGTCCCTACACTTAACAGCCCCCCAGTCTGTTAAAATGAGATAATTGATCAAAGGAATAAGATAATTGATCAAAATTCCATTGTACCCAAGCAACTGGTTAAGCAATGGTCATTTTAAAATTTCCAGACTTAAGATGATCAGTGTTATGCTCTATGGAACACAAGATTAATAGGATTTTTGTGTGTTTGAGTTTTATTTTCTTAATGTAACAACATACCTTTTACTTCATATGCCCCATCTTGCAGAAAAATAAAAAAAGGTTAAACGTCTTGTAGTCAGTATGAAGCAAGCAAACAAACTGGGGGTTCCTTGTTTTGTTCTCATGCAAGCAGTCTGCCTTTTGAAAATGGTGAAAATTAAACTTTAAATGACATGTGCTCTTCAATTCATGCTTTGCTACAGACACTTGAAAAAGCTCAACTTCCCATTTGAAAAGTGTAGAAGACAGTGCCTGCTGCTCAGTGAAAAGGATGTTAGAATAGATCCATTCATGATCTGAAATAAAATACACTATGGTTATGACAGGACAAGAGGAAAAGCTCCAAGCCGTGCCAGGGAGGTTCAGATGAGGCACCAAGAAGGATCTCTTCACTGAAAGGGTGATCAGGCATTGGAACAGACTGCCCAGGCAGGTGGTGGAATCACCATCCCTGGAAGTGTTTAAGAAGCGACTGGACATGGCACTCAGTGGTGTTTGGTCAATGTTTGGACTCAGCCTTAGAGACCTTCTCCAAACTTAATGATTCCATGAGCAGAGTGCAGGCAACTGGGAAATCTATAAAGGATACTTGAAGAAGCTGTTTTATTACCACCTAAAGGCAAAAAGCATTTAACTTTATTTCCAAACACCAGCTTACTTAATTCAGTTCTCTTCAATAAAAATGCAAATGCTGGTACATAAAGCCACGTAAGTCAATATCTGCACAAGAGATTTCACTTGCAAAACAGACTTGCAAGCCAAGGTGATGGAGGTTTTACCTATGCCAGAAATGCTGAGGAGATCAGATGCATGGAAAACATAACTAATCCTGAGTCTATTTACCAATGTAGAGCAGTAGGACAAATGTCAACAATCATAGGCTTTTCCCCAAGGAAAGATTTGGATAAAAGTGAGAACAACGTGGATGCTTCTGTTTGTTCTCAGTGCATCCCTTCAGTGTCTACAGTCCTCTTGAAATTCATATATCAGATGCTAATCAAGAAAGCTTTCAGAAAACACAGAGACATTTATATTCAGCTCAGCTACAGATACAGCCATGCTTCTGCAGTCCCAGTACAGGGCATGCTGATTTCCATCAATATGTGTGAGGCCTCAGGCAACCACTCTGCCTTTTCACAAAAAAGGAACAAAACCACTCCTAAATGCGATGGCTAGGAAATCTTTATAGACAAGAAGAAAGCACTACCATGAAAATGAACATTCAATGCCAACTTCCATTGCTCATCTGCAATCCAGCAAAAGGGAGAGTGAATAAGGATGTCCATTTAATTGCCTTTAACTGCACTCTAGATGGGGATTTCAATTCCCCAGCCCTGAGCATTCCCTCCAGGCACAGAAAGCACAAGAAAGGGGAAGCTTGTAACAAAAGAGCACCACTTATCTACAACACAACTAATTTGTTTCATGCTTCTAATTTTAAACCACCTCTGTTCAAAATTCCTACGGCAAACAATTAAATTATTTCTATAAACAAAATAATTGACACCTTGTCAATGAAACGTAAGGTGGCTTACAATTTTGCACAAATTACTATCAGACCAACATCCAACTATTAAAAAATTTCAATTAAAACCAATAGAAGCAGTACCAGAACAACGTAAGACTGTCAGAGATTTTTCAATTTTTTTTTAAACAAAATGTGCCTGAAGGCAGAGATGAAACCAGCCTTCCATGGAGGCCCTATTACATTTGCATTAAGCACCAAAATCCCATTTTTACAAAAACCTTTTTTTTTTTTTTCTTTTATAACTGATTTTCTTCTCTTTAACTATGAAATGGCTGAATTGATTGCAATTCTATCCCCTGTGCTTGCTTGAATAAAGCTGCAAAGAATTAATGCCAAAATCCAGTTCTTTAAGCATTGCCAGCCTGCTGGGACATTACAGTTATTTCACATTAGGCCCCCATACATAAACTTACATTCCAAAGTCAGAGCACATTTATAGAGCATTTTAGGAGCAGTCTAAGCAGAGTCATGTTGGTAGTGAATAATAAAAACAACCCATTGCTCATTGAATCATCTGAAAGCTTTAAATTAGGGCCTCAATTTTATGAGGCTTCTGGGATTGGGTCTCAAATTTGGAAAGAAATTGTATTCTTCTGCTGCAAAACACTTAGCTGTGTTTTATAGATCTTAGAAGCCACAGAACATCTAATTTATTTAGATCCTTTTAATATTTCTTACTGTTTTCTTTTAATTCAAGAGAAAATAAGGCCCCTTCCAAACCAAACCATTCTATGAGTCTATAAAAAAAACCACCCAGATACCAAAACTAGATTCTGAGTGTAGGGTAAGTGGTGGTATTTTTGATAAGCAGCAGAATTAAGGATTTGTTTCTCCAAGAACGGGAAGCTCCTCTCCTTGAAGAAGAAAACAAGTAATAGAGTTACCATCTTATCTTCAAAGCACTGTAAAATGTCACTCTCAGGCAGAAGCTTATGCTCAGAATAATTCTGTCACTTAAACAAAAGAAATTAGAAGCTACAATGGGCATTTCCACTCCCCATGTTTCCACAGAGGAGGCTAAAAAGTCCTATCTCCTTTAAGGTATTTTTGAAACCCACAGGAAAGGTCTCAGATAATCAAAACAGCACTATACTATCCTTGAAGTGACATTTAGAGACAAGCTTTTCAGGAACACCTAAAAGGCTGATTCCTATAGTTTTTGTAAATTAAACGGGAGTATAGAAAGGGGGTAGTATTCAGGACTCATTGTCATAATAGCCCAGTAGAACAAGCAGCCCTGGAAGAGCAGAAGTCAGGAAAGCAAAGTGAATTTCAAGGGTGTCTGAACGGTTCCCTAGAGAGGAGAAGAAGGAACTGGGATTTTTGTTCAGCACAAATAGAAAAGGTTAAGAAAAGGGAGATCTGCTTGCAGTCTTTTCTTGACTGAAGGGAAAGAAGAGAGTCAGAGCCTTCTCAGCAATGCACAGGAAAAGGGCAGGATACAAGGTCACAATCTGAAACCAAGGAAATTCACACAAAACAAAGGAAAATCCACCCTGAGAGTGGCATGGCAGCAAAATAAGATCTCAGATTGCTGTGTACCCTCCATCCTTGGAGACTTTCAAAACTCGTGTAGGACAAGACCCTGAACAACACTTAATTTTGAACTCCCATCAGACAAGAGACAGACAAGATCACCTTAAAGAACCCCTTGCAAACTAAATTCCATTGTGATTCAGGGAGCACTTCTCTGTGCTGGAAGGACTGATAGACACTTTGCTTCTCGTGGGCCATACAGATGAAAGACCTATGAGCCATGGTTGGCCATTTTCTTAGTTGTCTTCAACACCAGTTCCAAAATTGAAGATGACTAAATGCAAGACAAATATGCTTTTACTGTAATAAACAAATCTGATTATTTAAATGGAGCTTATAGAGACATGAAGTTTCAACGTCAAGAGCACAAAAGGACCTTGAGTTTTATCTATTTGTGACAGCAGCACTCTCAACCAGTTTTATTGTAGCACTCATACAAATCAGAGATATCAGAGAAATCAGAGATCTAAGCCAAAATCATAGTAACAAGGCAAGATAAGGCTTAGGCCTCCAGCAGTCAGAGCAGGAAAAGGTCTTCCAAAATAAGAATTTCACGAACTACTATACTTACACAATACATGTTTTCTGTATATCCCACTAAAGTAATCATGCTCATTAAATTTAAAGCCTTAATTTGCCTGGCTACACTTATACTCCTATTCTCTGCAGTTCTTTATGTGAATTGCCAGCACAGCACTCTGACTACTCCATAGGTGACTAATAAGAATAAACTCTTTCCTTGAGAGCACACATGGCTTGCTTAATGTCAGCATGTGGCAACCAGAGCTGTGCTTAGCAAGTACCCTGGACAATGGAATGCAGGGAAAGACCTCCACATTCCAGTGCCTGCAGCTGGAGTATAAGCTGGCAGGGGGCACACATTAACTTTTAGAACAATTGTTTTATAAACCAAAGGTTTGAAAGGAGAATGATTATTCAGAGATTTCTGCTGCTTCAGGCATTTATAGAGACTCCTAAAAATTTAAATTTGAAAAATCTCTAAATAAAAGCATGCCCCTTAGAACAAGAGGCCAAAATTACAGACATCTCACTTATTTTCAAAGGAAAGTTTAATTATAGTGCTGCCAGCCACAGACTTACCACGGGGAACCTTATGCTTCCACTGGCATTGATTAGTGCAGGGCACACAACTGTTTCACAGAATGCTCTTGCAGCTGGGTGCTCACTGCAAGAGCTGGATAATCTCATGCCTCCAGAGCAAGTGAGATTTTAAGGTATATGGTGGTACTGACAATCATTTTACAACAATACTTGCCTGCTCAACCCCCCCCCCCAAAAAAAATGTGAGACTCAAAAGAACAGGATTGCCATAAACTGTCCTGCTGTAATCTTCAGAGAGCTTTAATTCATTTTGCACAAGCTAAGAAGAAAAAAACACCAAACAAACCCAAAATACCCAGCTAAAAAACCCTGCCCATTTACTCAATCAAAGCAGAGACAGTGATGAAAGGAACTTGGTGCACACTGCTGGCCAGAAGATGTGTGCTCGAGCAGAGAGGGACGTGTCTGACACAGGAGCTGGCGTGAGAAGCTGGGTGGCCTGGCACTCCTCCAAGCACCTCTGCACCCACACCACACGTGTCTGGCTCAAGCCAACCTAACAACAAATAGAAGAAGGCACCCCATGCTGTGCACTTAAACACCCACACGGCTCCAGACTGATCCCATTTGTCACCCCAACACGAGCAAAAGGCAACTAAGACTTGGCTTTATAAGCAAGACATCTGCAACACAAGCCGTGTGTCCAGCCACAGTGCTCCCAGTGCTTTTGCCCAAGGTCCCTACACTACTTGTCTTTTCCTGCAGGAACACACAGGAAGTTAGCTGCAAAAATGATGGGATTTGAAAACCACACACAAAACAATGAGACCGGGAATCAAAGGCAACATCCAGAGTTGCAGGCATGTTTATAGGATGGACCTGCCTTAGCTCAACCAAAATGTTAAGTAGTCCCCAGCCTTGTTCCCTGACAGTGTTAAATACATAATATTGCCTGACAATGAAAACTCCCATTTGTGAACTACATTGTCTCCCAGTAAGCAATTTGCAAAGGATAACAAGTTTAAGAGGATAATATGCTTCTGCTTTGTCAGCAGCTTTGTCTCAGGGTGACCTATCTTCCAGACTGTAAGATAACCGCAGAAGCCTATACAAACTGAGCATCCATGACTTATCTAGGTCTACTGAGAAAGTAACCAGAGATTGCATTGGCCCATATTTTACCCCTGGGTATTTATTTCTGGATGATACACTGCATATTCTGGCTCCTGATCCACTGTATTTGCTCATGTGGAAGCTGCCAGCAAATTACAAACCGTTTAAACAACAAACTTTCGAAAATTAGCAAAACCTGTCCATCTGAGCTCTTTCAGCCTTATTTTCACAGAGGCTTTCAAATTATTTCACCAGCATCATCAGGATTTTCCCCTCTAGAAAAATCTTGCTTTTTAACAACAGCAGTTTTGATGAAATAGGAAGTCTTCTCTCCTCCCTTGACACCCGTGGGCGCACGCCCGCAGAGCGGAGGACTGTAGGAGAACAATCCAGGAGAGAACACCCCAGTCAGCAGCCAGCGAGGGAGTGCTTAGATGGCTGGCTCAAAAAACCATGTTTATACGCGTCTGCACATGTGCTCACACACACGAGAAACAGCGGAACAGGGGTTAAAAGGAATGTTAGCAGTTATTTGCTGCAGTATCATACATGTGATTTCATGTAAAAGCAAAGGAAGAACAAACTGACCCAAAGACAAGGTGTCAAGATAACGAAGAACAGGAGTGGAGCCATAAAATATCCAGAAAAATTCACTCTACTGGAGGAATGAAACTAAATATGAGGCACAATATCAAAACCACCGCCCACTCCTAACGCACCAAGCCAGTTTGGCATCACCAGTCAATAAGACATGTGTTAAGGACCCCATGTCCCCTGTCCCATATCACACAAATGCTCCTGATGGGACCACTTGTGCACACATACCTGTCTTAGCTCTTGAGAATAAGAATGTGTAAGAGTGTGAAAGAATGAAATCTGAAAAAAAAAGATCAGCAGGTAGGTATTAAGTCAGACATCTAATTCATTCTGTAAAATCAGCATCACCTACACACTCTGTAAGGTCTCCGGAAGCACAAATTTGCCTCAATTTGGGCATAGGGGTTTTTTTTAGAAAAAAATAAATGCATCTCTAACACTAAAGACCCACTCTAAGACTTCTTCATATTACCAGAACTACACCAGCTCACCGGGCAGGTAACACAGTGAGTACTTTGTGAAAAGCACACCTCACAATTCACAAGCTTTAATTCATTCTCAAACGTTGTAGTGAGTGGTGAAGCTGGAAAACTGTGGCCTGGAGTCAGTGACCCATACCCTTTCTTCCTTCTCACATGTCTGTTCCCAGCCTGCCACAGCAGCCTAACCACCACCCCTGCTCCTGGGCATGCCACAGACACTGTGTGGCTGCTCTACACAGTATCATAACCAGAGTACACAAAATCAATGTGCATACGTACAAGATATACTCAGTCGTAAGAATATGTATCTACATCATCTTGTCCTTGAAATACTATGTGCACCTGTACAAGAACTATCATTTTATTGATAGGAGATAGTGGAGCATATCATCCAGCAGACTTTTCAAAGCAAAGCCCATCTTCCAAACCTGACCACTGTCAGTGACTGGTGAACAGGTGTTACGAACGAGACCCTCTAAGAATTCCAGGTGAACAGAAAGGCTGGTGACACCACCATGGACGGAAGGGACACAGGATGCTCTGTGCCATCCTGGCCTCACCCAATGCCACAGCAGGCAAGATCCCAGTGTCAGGAGGGATGCGAGATTGCTATCACTTACTGTAATTCCCATCTGTCGTTGGATAACCTAGATACCCGACGGCTGTTTGTATTTCTTACTTGGATCCCAAAAGAACCAGGATCACCTCAGTGCAAAACAAGCTGTAAGCAATTTCCATTTATTGTTAGCATCTCATACTCTGTGTTTTGAAACACTTCCATCGCTGAAAAAGCATTTTTAATCTACATTTGCAATTTATATTGTATCATATTTGATGATTCTTTAGATGAAAAAATACTATTACAACATGACATCTGACAGGGATGCAGCTTGCTATAGGGATGCTCATTTTCAATTCATTGCTTTACAGACAAAGAGCCTTTTGAAAGTGTGAGACAAATCCACATTGGGAAGATATTAAGTCAATTGAAGTATTTTACATTGGAAGGGGACAAAGAGCTCCCTTATTGACCTGCAGTTTGAGGCAATTCCTGAGAGATTTGATGGTTTCTTTTCTGTTTGTCTTAAACTTGAACCTTGAACTGCAGCACGTCTTCGAGTTAATTTGTAGGGAACACACATCATTAGAAAAAGAAGCAGTAAGTGAAAACACACAGTGTCATCAAACAACACATTTCTTTTGCAGTGGATTCACAGATACTCCGTGGAGTCAAAATTTAGTTGTAACAGCCTTTACTGTTGGGAATCTGTAAGCCAGACTTTTAAATACAGTGGTAACTTCATATAAAATCTGTGCAGATTACATTTTAGTCAAACTTCACCATTTAGCACAGCTTAGAAGGAAAAATCAGGGAAAGAATTGAATGAACTATTTTTCGTAAATTTCTAGTATAATGTTACCATATATTTCCGCCCTAATGCAAATTTAAAAGGCTGTCTACATGGAGAACTCAGAGTTACAGTGCTAGGTCTCTGAAAAGAAATCAATTAGGACAGAATTCAAAGGGAAAAAAATGAATTTAATGCATCATGACTCCGCTGCTTATGACAGAAATAGCACAAAGACACTGTGCTGTGTATTTACATGCACATATACTTAATTGGACACCAGTGTTGGTGATTTCACAACACTCCAAGATGGAAATTGATTTATTGCCAGATGAAGAATTGCTTGCACCTGGTGAGTTAATAACAACAATAATTTTTCAAAATCATTAGCCTATGGAACCATACAATCAAAACCATGATAAACATTAACCAAGGAAAGGAGTAAGAAACTACACTTCATTGATCTAAGGACCCACAAATTAATGCACTTCACCAGTTATGCCAACTTTTCTCCTGATCTGGAAAGGAGCTCTGAGTTCATGTGGCAGTCAAAGAATAACTTCACCAACCACCAGGAACCACTGGAGGGATCCCTGGGAAAAGGGAACACATGTGCTGATGGCAGGAAATCTATGCTAATGACTCTGGGGAAATGGTTATCATGGGAATGTTTCTTTAGGAAAACCTATGGATATGTATGAAAAAATAGGACAGGAACAGAAGCCTTTTCTGCCCTCAGCATGCACAATATTACAGAGGAAATATTCCCTCGTGCATCCTCGTGAATAAATAAGTCCTGCTTCTTAATGCTACATTGGTATTAAGGAGTTCTTTCTATCAATTTTTGGTAAAAACTTCTTTTTATTTAGAAGACTGCCCTAAACTCTTAAACAGCTTTGAAAATAGCATCTCATAAGGGTTTTTTTAAGGTTACTCAATCCATTTTTACTAACATGCTCCAAGTAAATTCATGCAGATCTATTTGGTAGGAGCACATTACAGCTCAGCTGGGCCAGCACTGTCATCTCAGAGCTGAGAAACATAGACACGTGATGAAACTGTGCCCAGAGACATCAGAGGAACATTAATAAAGGGGAGAGAAATCAAGGATCCAGAACCTCATCACAGCCATGTCTAGGGTAAAGCCCACCACACATTCTAATGACAGAGAGGTGATAAAGATAATGGAAAATGGGCCAAAAAATAAATAATCACGTAATACAACAGAAGATATTTGAATTCCTGCCTTTAAAAATTCTTCCAGATAATACCTGGCACGATGCACCATGACACTAAAACTCATGCAGACACTAAGACTCAAATTGAACATGTTCTAGGTTTATTAAGCTATGCTCCAAAAAAACCCACCCCATCATTTGGGGGAATTAAAAGAAAAGCAATTTGTTCAAGTGTTTAAAACACCTGACTTCTTGGAAATACAAACAATCGAGACAGCTCTGCTGCCATAGCAGTATATTTATTGTGAGGCTGGTCCCAATGCCTGAAAAGGTTACATGTCTGAGCCACTGTGAGAATTTCAGGAGGCAGGAAATTATTTCATTAGATCCCAAGATAATCCTGTTTCATTGCTGACCCTGGCAATGCAGCACAGAATACAAATGTTAGAATGACAGCACACAGCAACCCTCACTGACAAAGAATAGGTGTATTTGGGAAAATAATGGGGATTTGAGCTTTTAACTTTAATGAAATATTAGAGAGGAAGGTCTGGAGTTTTGTCAAGGTCAGAGTAAGAAGACAACATTTTCCACAAGAAACACAACCATGTCATTTGTTGAATGCTCTGATGGTCTGGGCTTCTCAAGACAAAACCACTGAAAATCACAGAATAAGTGGCAAGATTTCATCTTGTGATACCATTACAAAATTTGCTTCTATTCAGACTGAGATTATGTGCTCAACATAGAGCAAGGTTTTATATAGACTGTGCTATGCAGAAGATTAGACCAAGCTGTTGTAACAATTATTAAAAACTGAATTATTCTCAGCTGTAACTTGCATTGCTAGAAGCTTTTCCTACACAAAAGATTTCAAATGGCAGTACAGAGAAATGCATTTCTAATGAAAAAGTAATTTATTAGCCTTGTTATAAAGGAGTCACCAATGACAGCAATCCTGTATAGCAACACTAATTTCCTGCTGTGGAAGAAGGAAAGTTAAATCCCCGGGAATGTGTTACTCACTTGATCTCTCTAATAAACAGGCAGCACTGTACATTAAAAAAAAAGAAAGGGGGGATGGAAAAAAAAAAACAACAACAAAGAAACAAATAAAGAAAAGCACATTTTTCATTTCTGCTTTGATAGAAGTAACTAATTATAAACTTTTGCTTTCACTGTTTCACTGTAAGGTAATTGGAAACATTCAAGTGATCTATGTGATCGAGTGCCACAGAATTACCCAGGGGGTGGTAACCTGACCAGTAACACCTAGCAAACATGGATTGAAACATCTGCATCCTTTCTCCTGCTTTCTCAGAAAAAGGGCAAAATAGGGTCTCAGTTAGAAGCACAGCCACAGAAGTTGAAGGAAATTCAAAGAGCTAGAACAGAAACACCTAATGTGCATCACATCTTGCAGGACTTTGTCTTACAGCATACAGTACGTGTTCTCCCCACACATCACTGGAACAGAAATAACCCAAATGCAAAAACTTTGTGACAGAGCATACTATTAAATACAGAGATCCAGGCATAATGAGCAAAGCAGAAATGAGCAAATTATTACTGAAATAAAATTAGATGCCAGTCAAGTTAGAACTGTACCAAATTTCGTTAAGCATTTAAGCAGGGAGACATGAGTGATTAGAAATGGAAAGGTAAAATATAGATCAAAATCAAATTGCTTGAGGAACCAGAATAATAGATTACAGGGTTGGGCACAATTCAGAAATGCAAGCTAATCCAATAACTAAAAATGAGCTAATAAGATGGACTTGATGAGTCCTGCAGTGCTTTAAAGGCTTTGCTATATTATCAAGATTGCCTCATTGCTGTACATCCCTCAGACCTCACATTCTCTTACTGCTCTTCACAAAAAAAGTGACTTCTGGGAACTGTAGCAGCATTTGTGCTCAAGAACAAGAGGGAGCATAATTAAAATGAAGACAGCTTCAAAGTAACAGTGTAAGAAGGATGAAGTCATCTTTCAAATGTGACCATTACCCCAGCAGACATAAGGAGCTCTCCTGTGAAAACTTAGTAATTTCTAAAAGATTGAAACATTTTACAGGAAGACTGAGATGAACTTTTGCATGCTTTTTTAAAAAGGATGAAGAAGAGCCTGTTCAAGTGATAATCTATTAAAATGAAGGCCAAGAGACTGAAGCAAAATCCATGGATGAAGAGGAACCAAAATAAAAATATGTAGATGCATTAAAATTCTGGGCATGTCCAGAATTTAATGATATTAAATGATATTAAATGATACCAGAAACGGAAACACTGGGTAACATCTGGCAGTAACTAGAGGGATGGGGAGAAGATACAGCTAAGATAAGAAACCAGGGCTTTGGGGAAGAGTTTCAGGGAAAACTGAGGGATGTGAAATACCAAAGGTATTATGGTTACAGGCCAAAAAACCCCCACAAAACTTTATGATCAAATTAGGATAGCAGTAATGATTAATTTGGGAGGACAGGAAAGCTCTAAATAAATCCCAACCAGAATTACCCCATACATTAACTGATTCCAGGGCCAGAACACATAGTATTTAACAGACTTGAGTACCAAAGGGGATGAGAAGGACTACAGAGACAGAACATGCAGATCATGAGCACACGTGAAGGTCCTGGTGTCACAGCTACTAAGGAGAGAAAAAAAAACACCAACAGGTAATTAGCAAGGGAAAAGACCATTGTATGTTCAAATAAAGACAGACTCAAAGGAGCACAACAAGCCATCCCAAGCAGATTATTTTTAAGGGACAAAATTTTGGTGCTGATTTAGCTCACAGATGTCTATGAAAGAGGTTAAGGAGAACCAGTTATCTGTAATTTACTCAAACTGGGCAACAGTGCCCAACCCAAAAGAAACAGAAAGGTGGGAGTGTCCGAGTGAATGTACTTAAAACTGGTGGAGCCCCACAGTGCCAGTACAGACATCTAACAGGAGCTGGAGAGACTGCAGTTTATTGGAGAAAGCAGCTCAGGCAGCAGCCCTGCATCAGACACAGCTCTGCAGTCTGGTCAGTGCTGCAGCAGGCAGGAGACAGAATCCTAAATACACAGAAATAGTCCCAAATCCAACAGAACAAGCCCTAAACCTTCCCTAAACTTCACAAACAGTTTCACTTGCAGCTAAATCACTATGACCACATTAGTCAAACATGCGCTTTCAAATTCAGCAAAAAAAAAATTACTATGAAATTTTATTGCCTGTATTTAACAGCAAATTGAGAAAATTACTGCAAGAGTCTCTTCCAGCTTTCAGATCTCTTCTTCTCTGAACCTTCCCGGCCTTTTAAAAACATATCTGAATAAAGCTCATTATCCTTCCTCTTTTCATAAATTTAATACTGAAGAACCTACACTGGTAACTACAGAGTTGACTCCAATTAACTGAAAGTCGCAGTTCAATATCGTAATTATTCTGACATTGTCACTATCCTCAAAAGCCTATCTTTTAGCTGAGATATTAAGATAATCCAACAACAAAGAATGCTTTCCTTGTAGAAATCAGTTATCATCCATGAGTTTCACAGAAAAGAGTTAGAAGTTAGACAGGAGTTATAAGTGAGGCAAAAGAAACAATAATATTGTAAATGCAGGAAAATTTCCTATGTAACCACACATCTTGCACCACCTCTCTGCATGCATCAGTCCTCTCCACTACTCAAATAAGTTAATTATTCATTAACTAACTAAAATTTTTCTCCCTCCTCAGACAGCTGAAACTTACAGGTACCACTTCAGTATGAATAAATAACAACATATTGACAGGAACATGGTGTTCATACCATCAGGAGGACAGTGGAGGTAGATCAATGCTCAATTTAGACACTGAGAAGATACCACAGCAATCATGGCCTTATACATCACCACATCATTTTGATAATGGTTTTCAATACTGAAGACAATACCCAACATTTTTCAAAGAGTAACAAGTATCTACATTTATGTGCCTCAAAGGCATTTGAATTTTAAAAGCCAGGCAGTCAGTGCTTTCTAAATATCAAGTCCCCTGGAAGCTGGTTTCAAACTGGGCACTCATAAGTAATTCATTGCTGTTGTTATTTTGGAAGCTTCCTGGAAAGCTAGTTAGTATTTCCCCTCAAAAAATGGAGCAGAAACCCTTCTCTATCTAGGGCATCTCATACTTTTAAATGCAAAAAAACATACTAACCTTTCAGTTTGAAGAGCATGTAGTCTGGGACCTGGTAAAGGGAAAGAATCCAAATCCCTTCCCCACATTCATTTTCACAATCTGTGGCTATGTAAACATTTCCTTAGTTCTCCAAAGAGGTGATACTAATATCATATTTGGATTCTGTTTTTCAAATTATCAAATAGGATACGGCGGTGTTAACGTGTTCAACCTGGTTTCTCAATTTGATATGGAACTTCTGTTAAGGGCACTTCCAAAACAGATGTTTTTAGCCTGTTTTTAATTAGACACATGCTGTAAGCATTATTAATAGCAGCGACAGCAAACTACAAATCTTTACACTCTAAAGGAATAGTTATATGCTCTTTTTAAGGGAGATAGCAAAAACCATTTTGCTTAAAAAGAAAATAAGCCAGAAACTTTTCATTCTCTCTGACTACAAAGAAATTTTACTTTGTAAGTAGCTTGTGTGTGTACAAGTCACCAGCTGATGCTGCAACTGTGCATTTTTACTGACTTTTCAAAATGCTTCAGAAAATCCACATAAATCTTTGAGGCTAAATCATGTATCAAGAAAGACAGAAATGCTATTGTGATTCTCAGTAGTCCCAATAGGCAGAAAAAAAATAAAAACAAGCCCCACAATAAAATTATACAGCCAATTTTAATGCTCCTGAAATAGCATCACGATTTGCAGAAAATATCCCTGGTTTTCCTCCAAAGTACTGTGGATGTCATCTGTGACTATTACTCAGACCATAAGGGTTAGTGATTTCTGTACACAGAACTTAAACTGGCAAACCCCTACTACAGAGAGCAGTTCTGAGATAAACTAATTGGATTTTAAGCTGCTAAAACACTAGCAGTGAGTGATGGCCTGGCTGCTTGCCCTATTATTTCTGCTGAACCAGAAAGAAACCCTGGTGTTAATAACACTGCATTACCAGAAGTGTTTTAAGATAAGACACTACCTGTAATAAGGAGGTCCCATTAGAGCAATCTTAAAGTGCTTTGCAGAAGTCCCTGAAAGATCAGCAGGTGACAGTGTGTGCTAAAAGCCAGCACTGGTGACATTCACTCTGTTTATTGTGAAGGACAGTGTTGAAATTGCAAAGCTTCCCAAAAACTAGACAGAAACAGGTAGAATAAACAGAGATCATAAGGAAGACCCAGTCAGTTTCCTAAAATACAGTTTAACTCATGTAACAAGGGTTACATGTAGGCTTTGTTTGCTATAGATTGTTTTAGGGCAGTTCTCCATTTGCAAGCTACCAGAGCTTCCATCACTGATCTTTGGGCATTATTCAGTAATGTAACACAGAGTCTCTTTTCCACTAAGTTTCTCTTGCATTAAGTTTATTTTCATTTCAAGTAATTCACCAAGAAGGTAACAGGTAATAATCATGAGGAAAGCAGAATGGGGAAAAAATAGATTTATTTTATACTTGAGTGTTTTATCACAAGTCTTTGCTGTATCTTCAGTAGCCACAAAATTAGATCCTAAAAAGCTATCACTAGTTTAAAAACCAGACAATGCTACTACAATGTTTTATGTATACACACACATACACAAGTATATTTACAGAAGGCAAAAAAGATGTTAATACCAAAAGCTTAAACCCACTAACAGGACAGAGTTCCAGGAAGTGCCAGCTTCCTCACTTTCTGCACTAAGATTGCAAATAAATAATTTCTTTTTTAAAAATAGGCTACTTGGCTGAATATATGCATTTTGACTGTTATTTTCTATCTCTTCACAGATATTTGGGCATTTCTTCCCAGCATATGTGACCATGGCAAGAGAACCCAGATCTCCTGGTCCCATGGGAAATGATCTGTATCAGTTGTAAGGCAGCAGGAAGGATAACAGACAAACAAGCAGGACATGCCATGGGAGATGGGAAGGGAAGAGAAGAAATGAACCTCAGTGCTGTAAGGCAGAGATCCTTTCAGACCCTTAACTTTCCCACTACTGTGACAGCTGCTCGGAGCAAGACTAGTCCTCACTTTGGAGTACACAAGATACACGGCGCTGTAAGAACTCCAAATGAGCATCGACTTCAAAAGAAAGGTTCACTGAATTTACCAGATATTTGCCTTCCCCGTTTTCTCACTAATAGCACATCTGACATCCCTTTGAGAGAAGAGCAAATTGCTTGTCCGGGATGCAGAGAGTATTCCATGGCAATAGCAATTAATCTCCTGGCATGGCAGAGACAGCAGCGTATTTGTGCATCCTGACACCTTGATCAATTTTATTGAACAAAGCTGCTGCCCCTTCTAAAACTGCATCTGAAGGAAACAAGCTGGACTGCTTCCTTACGCCAGATCCCTCTTTAGCATAGATTACTCATGATTTTTGAGGCAAAATAAGGAATGAGGCTCAAATATTAAAGTCATTCCTTCATCCACGAAAGCATCCTCAACCCTTCAGAGATGGGGAGCTAGGCAGCTGCTTATAAGTACACAGGATGCTGACACAGACAGCTAAAGGAAATTCAGTTTCAAGGCTGGTTAGGTTTCAACATTCATTTTAGCCTATCGAAAAATCACTGAAGAACCCCATTTCTGAAAACATATGAGAAGAAAAAAAAATAGTAAGAAAAACACTCAGTAATTCTAAGCACATTTCTAACAACTGCAGACCAATTTTCTGCTTTCACAGATGAAATGCCACCCAATTCCTGCATGCCAAGGAGTTCATATGAAGCTGAAATTTAAGTCTGGAATCTCACGGCACTAGGTAAAAAGAAAAGCTTCCACAAAGATGATCATTCCCTTACATTACAACTGCACCTAATATCTGGGTCAGCTGGAAAATGATTGCATACAACATATGCCCACAGTGCCAGCATGGTGGGCAAGCGAGCCTGCAATCTGTCATTTTAACACTAATAATAAAAACATCTTTGACAAAAAAAATTCAGGTATCTTGCCTTCCATTTACTGTTCCTCCTTTCCTTGCTAGGAGCCAATTAGAGACCCATCAATTTTATTTTCAAGCTGCTTTGTGATAAGTGTACCTTCACACCTAATTACTCTGCTTACTCTATCAGCCAGAAAACATCTCATTTCCTTTTGCAGGTACCCTCTGGGTTTCTTCACAATATCTCCTGTAATGGTGTGGGCCTGAATTTATCTTCCCTGACTAAACAAGCTGGTTTGAATCACCTATCCTTTTCTGTCTATTATTTCAAAGTGGCTTTCCTATTATTCCTTGGAGGTTTCATGCCTGCTGTATTTTCTGAGCATCAAATTGACAGCATCCGATTTTTCAAGGTTTAAGGAGTATTTTTTGCTTTCCCTGTATACATCAGCACCATCCTAAAAAAAAAAAAAAAAGCCAAGCTGAAATGCCATAAATAGTGGTTTTATGACAATGGTAAGGAATACTTTTCAATGTTTATAAATATTGTTATGTGTGGATATGTATATATATGTAGGAATTATAAATGGGGATATTTACTGCAGTGAGAGCATGCAAACACATTTGAAGGAGAATTAGAATCTTGTACTTTATTATTGAGGTGTGGGAGGGAGACAGGGGAAGGGCTGCTTTTAAGAACTCCCCTCCCTGATTGGATTCTGTCCAAGCTGACAGCCTGTAATATAAAGCAACCTAACAAAATACTAAAGATTATTTTCCATGCATATATTAAGCCTGGATTGCTTTTAACTTCTTTTGGAAAAAAAAAAAACCAAACATATGGCTTATCTACAGAACAACCATACTTGGATATTACAATCTGCACATTTCAAGCTCATTTTATAGTTGGTGCTTCTGACTTGTACAGTTATTTGCTTCACTTTGTTAAATAATACATTTTTCATTAAAGAAAAAAAAAGCCACAACAAAGAAGAAGTGTTTTCCCTCCCACTCACTCCCCTACACAATTTATTCATTCAGCAGTCCTGGAAATTCAGTGGGGAATTATCAGCCTTCTGTTCAGCTACAGACCAGCTCTAGGGACACAAGTAGGAGGGTAAAAAAAAAAAAAAGCAGCTGCGAATTGTGGCTGCCATCAACACCAAACCTGACTGAACAACCTTTCTGATAAATTACAGAAAAGAAGACAGAAAGAGAATTATTTTCTTTACCAATAAATGCTAAAGAAATAAGATGACAAAGACAACCTGATACTTCAGTGAATTAGGTAGTTTAATAAAAATTCACTCTGTATGACTTAAGAAATCAAAGCAATTGCTCTGAATCCAAAAGACTACAAGTAACTACTGTACATACCTTTGTGCTAAAGGAACAGAGGGCACAGCCTTACCTCTGCTTGGGGAGGAAGGCCAGCCTGTGGCATTTTTCAGCCCCCTGCTTCCCTCCTGGTGCCTTGGCCATGGGTGGGCTAAGGAGCACACCCAGACAGAGGAGGGGCACTGATCCAACTGCTTAGATCTCCAACAAGAAGTGCTTACAGAATCACACAGATATTATAGGAAGAAGCATTCACTGAACCTAAAGCAGCTGAGGGAGCTGCCTCCTCAGCTGGCCACAGGAGACCCACAGCCCAAGGGACAGACTGACCACTGCACTGGGAAAAGCTGCAGCCACCAAGAACATCCTCCAGGCTCCAAGGAAAGAGCGAGCATGAAGTGCCACCCACAGATAAAAATCTGGCACGACATGAATATGCTCAAAGTACAATTTCTCAGATAAGAAGTCCAGGCAAAGAAGACTTGCCTTTTTCTTCTTTGGTTTGAGGGTTTTGTTTGCTGTTCTGAGATTATTTTTTTTTTTACATTATCCCAAAGAGAAAGAGAAAAGCTGCCTTGTAAGTGACACAAGTGCCTTTCTTACAGCTCAAAGAGACAGGCTGTCCTTGTATCAGCCTCCACCGACAGGATGGGGTCAGTGAGAATACCCTGATAGCACACAGCAAAGTGAGATATAAAACACTGGCCAGTGCCATACTGATGCCCTAGGTTTTAACTTCTATATTTTTCTAATCCTGTACTGCTAGTGTAACTCTGTAGCTTGCTAAATGTTGTTCTCTGTGCTTAGACATAACAAAACCTCTAACTTGCCCTCCAAGGACACTCAGGCCCAAGAACTGTAAACCATCATCTTGGGAAGAAGGGGGCAGGCTTGGGGGAAATCACATCATTGGCTGGGTTCTGGTTAGTGAATATATGTTGATATAAAAGTGTGAAGCTCTCGTGACCAGGGTGTCTATTTTTGGGATCCACTGAGGCAAGACCTCTGGACCCCAAAGTGTGCACATGAAAGCCTTTCAAATAAATACCACCTTTTTCCCTTTATTCCTGTCTGGTCTCTGTTTCTAGGTAGCCAATATAGATGCACCCAGTTAGCTGGGAATGAGCTGGCTCAGGCACCAAAATGAGTGTGAGGTTTGCTTGGGTATACAGCTCCCTTTCAAGTTCTCAGATGCTTCCAGCTTCTTGGGTAAAGTAGTTTTCAAGTAAATGATAAAACCTACAGGTTTTCATACCTACAGCCTGCTTTTACACAGCTCAGGGTAAGGAATATTGGGATTTTGAGATGCCTAATCTTACAAAAGGAAATGCATCTGCCCACCTGAAGTCATTGATGCTACAGAGCCACTGAAGGTAATGGCAAGGAAAGAACAAGATAATTTCTAGTGATGTCTCTAACAAATCTCTTCCAGCTCACTCCAGAAAGCCAAGACAGAAGGTGAGAATTAAGCCAGTGAAGTGTTATTCCTACATGAGATATATCCCTGCCAAAAAATGGATTTCATGGTCATATGAACTTTATCCAACACAAGAAACCAGAATATCTGCCCAAGTTACGTCTTTACTGCTTATTCAAGACTATTTTTACCATCCTTCTTATGTATTGCTATCTTGGAATAGAGTTTTACCCACATGGTTCTACGATGCCAGAGAATCAATTTAGATAACAAGTTTCTTGCATTTTTCTTCTTCCAGGTACCTGTAAGAACTTTGCTGTGGAGTGAATTTAAGTCAATCGACATCAAGACTATATTTAGGTTAGTTACTCATTCGCCCCTTAAGAGAAATAATTTCAGAGCTGTGAGGCATCCCTACACCATGCACTCAGAGCCACTCACCAGCTCTCATTTAGGCAGTTGCATTATGTGAAACGTTATTACACAAATTTAAGTGTTACTAGGATCCACAGATTTTATCTTGCTATGTTTTCCTTTAGGTCGTGAAATAAAGTTTGATTGTGAATAATTGCTAAGGTCAGGTGACACAGCTTAAGAAATGATTAATTCTTTTCCAGAGGCAAGGTCTCCCAGTGGGGGAAACACCCCCTCTACCTCACCCCTTCCAAAAAATCCCCAACCACAAACAAATACACCCTCCCATCGTACAACTTTCCATTAAAGATGTTCCTTCTCTACTACAGAAGAAGCTAACACCCCCTATTCTATAGATATAATATATATATTCCATAGATATCTATATCTGTATCATATATAGATATATATGATATTCTATAGATATGATTTATGGATACATTTTTTGTGATACAAACACAAAAGCAAGCCAGATGCAGCAATTACTGTACTCGCTTAAATAAACATATTGATCAAAGTCTTTAGAGGGAGCTGGATTCATCCCACTGCCTTAGGCAGCATTAATCACAGGTGAGGTCATATACACCCTTCACAAATCTTGACTAGTAACTCTACTTATGCTTTGAATTTGCATAGCGAAACAGCTGCTCAACTCCCTAGCAGCTCAAGGTGTAAGAGTAAGTATATACACATTAATCTTGCAAATTGTTGTCCTGAAGAGGCCCATTAGAAAACTGAAACATTCTTTATTTTCATCTGTCCTCCCTTTTCCTTTCCCCCAAAAACAACTAATGCTTCCGTCAAACATGATTTTTATCTTCATCAGGACGTAGAGAATGACAACTACCTTGAAGGATCTCAAGGTGGATTCTAGAAATTTCAGCCCCACCAAATTCAAATGGAAGCTCAAGACATCTCAGCCAACGTTTTAAGATGCAGATTTACTTTCCTACCTGGTAAAATATACAAATTTAATGGTCATATGAAGTGGTAGCGATTTTATTCAGCACATAAGATGAATGTAAACATCAAAAAAGTTCCCTGCACTCACATTGTCAGCAATATCGTTGTTCTTTAACTGTAAGCAAAGCATTTCACCCTAAAAGGGTTGAAAAAAGGAATCAGGTTCACTTCAAGTCATGAAGAACAATAAAAGCAGTGCAAAAGAGATTCAGCATTGTAGAGCAAAAGCAGCAGCACTGAAAAACCTTTTATAAGAGCCAAAATGGCAACAAGATTGATCCAGTTGTTTTTTAAATGGATTTTCAATAAAGATGCAAAAGAATTCTCAATCCAGGAAAGCACTTAAGCACGTGATAACCTTAGCCTGTAAATAGGCCTCCAGGTTTCCATGGCACTAATAACAAAGAAGATGTTTCATTGGATTAGGACAGAACTCCTTATTTTCTCCTTGCAGCTACTCAAGTAATTATTTCAGGGTGAATAAGGTCTGGTTTGTTCATGGACAGATTCACTATAACCTGAAAAAAAGATCAATCAGATATACCAACCAATATATTATCCTGGGTGTTTCCCACAACCCTAAAGCTGAAAATTTCTTAGTTATTCCATTTTCAGGGAAACTTGTATCAGCTCTAAATACACGAGTAATACAGTATCATATATAAACAATCTTTTGTTAAAAGTCATTAAATAAAAGGTGAGGTAACATAATTCTGGGTACTTCTATTATAGTCTACCCTTATCAGTATTTTGGAAGAATTTGATACTGATTAACTACTTTCAAAACAGCCAATCTTCCAACTATGTTTCAGAGGCAGCAATATGCAATAATGAATATTTCACAAAAGAAATGTGTTCTTGGTCTTTTTCCCCCAGTGAAAGCTCAGTGCTCATTTTGATACAGAGAGACAAATGCATGCCTGATTTTTAACAAAACTCCATGCCATTAGCAAATTAGGGAACGATCTCATAAGAGTACGGTATCTTTCTTGACTAACTGAGTTTTATTTGCCAGCTGCAGCAGTATCAAAAGCATAACTTAGCACAGCTCCAATAAAAGAAAAAGCTGAAGTCAAGTAAACATAAAAATTCAAAACAAGTTAATTTTGTTTTCCTCCATCAACAAATTTAGGAAATGTATAATCGTGAGCAAACCATGCTCTCAAGTTTCTACCCATTCTGTTCTACTGTGCCATCACAGCCAAAGCCAAGCACTATTTTAGGGTCCTCACTTTTCCTACCAGCCCCAAATAATTGTCCTCATGCAGCTGTCTCCCAAAAAACTACCCAGGAACAGATATGCTAGATGGAAATAAAAGTGCAACAGACTTTCTTTAAAAATTTTATAATGAACTATATTTAATTAAGGAATATTTGACTGTGTTATATTAGCTGGTTTTGATTTAGATCTGTTGTCTGAGTATCAGTACAAAACCCTGAGGAATTGCCTCACTGCACCTGCAGAACTCCATGGACCCATTACCCCTTAGAAAACTTAGTAGTAGAAAAACAAAATTCAATTTAAAAATTGTTTAATGGTTGTCACATAACTAGAGATGAATTAGATGTCGTAGAACAAGAAAGATATCTAGAGAGAGTTAAGGAGTCAAAGGCTTATACACCCCAGAAAACTTGGTTAATACATTGCAGGTGCAGTAAGGGAGCCACTTCATAGCATTGTACACCCCAAAAAACTTAATCAATGGTAATTGTCTCACCAGGAAAGCAAATTTAATAAAGTACTGTTTAGCTGGATAAAACTTGGGTTATCCATTAAACAAAGATGGATGGGAGGTTCTGGTAGTAATCAGAAGAAACAAAACACCTGTATCATGATGCAGACTTCTGGGAGTGTCTATAAAAAAAAATCTTGGATGTTATAGTGTATATAAATGTCAGAAAATTGTTGTTTCCTTGAACATGTCTATGGTGAATAAACTCCCGCTATGCTCCCAGTCTTGACTCAAAATTGTTATGAGGAATGTTTATCTGACAGCTTTTTGCAGCTGGACTGAAAGCTGTTTGTTCAGGGCATTTCCCTCACCCAACATGTGGCATTCGGATGCTTTAGGCCAGGCTGACCACAGCCCTGAGGGCAGAAGCCCCTCGAGTCAGGGACTGCTTGGTCCCCACACCTTCCTCCACAGCACAACTCCTAACTGTGCACTGCTTGGGCCAGAGGTACATGACTCCAGGCTGCCATCAGCCTCCTAACTGTTGACCCAAGAAATTAAACTTGCAGAGCATCTCTTTTCCTAGAGAGAGTTGGTTTTTAGCCAAAATCTAAATCTTTTGTCCCTTCAAATGCACAAAAGGTTATAACAGTTCCTCTATGGCTTCTTCCAGTGAAAACAACGAAGTGCAGTATTCTGAAGCACTGTTTTTGACAGTAACAATTCCAAAGATTATCTTTAACAAGAAATGCTCTTAATGCAGGTATTATATATTTACTGAGGAGATCCAGAATAAATCTCTAGAATAAAGCCACATCAATACAGTTGATGAATATTTAATATTTCTAATGTAATCCAAGCTTGTTTACCTCAGGGAAACTTCCTGTTTTCCATGCACAACCTGAAATCACTTCTCCTCTAATAAGATAGAGGATAGAACACATCGAGTTCCTCATTTTGGTACAATCATCTATTTACCCCTCCTCTAGGCCAAACCACAGCAGAGTTAAAGTGAGCAATGTGGAAAATGTAATAGCTCTATGAATAAAAAGGGTATTAAAAGTGCAGATTATAAAGGACAGCCCCTGCCTGGAGATCATGGCTTCCACTGCACCTCTCATTTATCTAACACCTACCTGTGATGAGAGCTTTTCCCTGAACCAATTATTCTTCTGTAGTTTCTCTGGTGTTAAGAGTTGGCTAAACTACAGAACTTGAGGCTACAAGAGAGAATTGCACGCGAAATATAATTGCATTGGTTTTACTAATACATGTCCAGCAGGACCAGAAGAAGCCTCTGGTCAGCTGGCAGAGTCTTTCATTCAACTTGCATACTTTTGGCACATGTCTGCAATTCCCCTTCTCCCTCCCTGATTAAAAATGCAACAAAATACACAAGTGAAAACAAATTTTTTGCTACTTCTTTCAGAAGAGAGTTAATATGTTTGACAGTTGCCTAATCTGAAAAGCTTTCTCTTCAGAAAAGACTTAATGAATCACCATCCCTTAATATTTTCAAGGAGGCATATGCAGACTAATTTGCACCTTTAATTCAGGAGTTTAGGGAAAGTAACAGGGGAGTTGGAATTGCTGCCTATGCATCCATTTCACTCATTGAGAAATCACATGTTCTCCAAGAGCATCTTCTATATTTCAAATACTCTTGTATACTTCACCATTCCCATTCACGAAAATCAGATTAATCTGACTGCAAATGTTTTATGCCTTTACTAACATAATTAATATTCATTGTATTGCTGCTATGGCTCATGGCAGGGAATAAAAGTCTGTAACAGAGATTTTTAGCCCATTTTTGAATTCTGACCTAAGGTTACAGACAGCTCCAGCAAAGGCACAGGGTTTGGGCCACAACAAAGCCACAGCCAACAACTGTAGGATGATATTGTTGAGACGTTAGCAACTGAGATCCTATTATTTGCTAGCAAACAGAATGGAAGGTTGGGTTTTAGGCAGTGGAATTTGACTTCAAAGTGAAGAAGACAAGCGTTTAATTAACTCGAATGTGTTATGCATTTATATGAAACTAAACTCTTCTGTACTTGAAGTGATGCACATAGCCAGCTTAAGAAGAAAAAGAAAATTATCCACAGGTAATCCTTTGAAGTAATATTCTAGTAACACGAGATTATATAACAACACCTCAAAACAACCCAACCAGGGCCTACAACCTGTTTGTGGAGATACCATCCAAGATGCACACTCAGTATGACACCTGTTGATCTCAAGAAACAGAGATTCTTTTCCATCAGTTCCTTCATAATGACAAAATTCAATTACAGCCAGAAAAAACAGCAGCCAAGTGCCCTCTGCCTGTCAGCTTCTCTCTGTGACAAGTCTAAGCACTAGACAAAAATAAGAATGAAAATATAATTCATTCTCATGAAGAAAAAGGATTTGATTACAGCACCCAGAGCCCTGTACCAGCTGTATCTATAAACCTTGATTTAATTGGCAGAAGTGGAAGATTTAAGAAGTCATAATGATAAGTGTACAGACATGAAAAAAAAAAAAAAACTCCTAGGCAGTGCTTCTTTCTGGAAGAAAAAGGAGATAATACACTGAATAATGAGCTTTTCTGTTACTTAGGTTTTGATGGCAAGATTGCCAAGGTTATTGCCTAGTCAGATATTTAACAAACTTAACAGCATCCAAACCCAGACACCAAACTGGAGGGAAGCAGTGCAGTAAGGGTTACACAGCACAGGTGAAGGTCCTTGGGGTTAGCCTGAACTAGCACAGAACTGAGCATGCAAGGAAGAAGCCTTGCAGTCTTTGTCCAGGGGACAGATCTGCCACGGCTGATGGAATGGCTGATCAATACTCCCTTCTATAATTGGGATTCACATCTATAATGACAGCACTGATGGGCTCATCTCACACATACTGCCTTGCATGAACTCTTGCCTTAAGTGGGTTGCAGCCCAATCTGTCTGTAAGTTGAAAGACAGTCCTTGAATACTTAAAGCTTGGAGTAATGTACATGAAAAAATAAAACAAGCTAGGGCTTTCTTGCACAAAAATCCTCCAAGTTACTATTATTTCAGTTAGCTTATGGATGAGGAGCTGGGTATTTCCTTCTTCCCTTTTCGTCTACATGCTTCACAGGGGTCATGACAATGGAATACACCTGAAGTTACTCAAAGCCTGTTGCTTTCTTAAAATGATTCTTTCCAACGCAGTACACACATGTTTGTTGAAGATGGAGCTCTGTCCTTTACTACTGTTCTCTTATGTCTTAACTTCAGTTAATTTTTCTGAAAAAATGCATAAATTATACCAGCTGCAGCTCTGACAGCTCTGTTTTTCTCTCACCCAAAAGACAAAATTCTTATTTCCTTTTTATCCTTAAGATCCTCTCAGAAGCAGTATTTCCAGTACCTTAACAGAGACACTCAAAGTAAAGGCTTTAGCAGAAGTTGCATGACTTTTCCATCTGCAAACAGAGCTGATAAAAATCACATTTATTCAGAGAAAGAGCCACAGCACATGGATCATATCGGATGGATAACTCCCAGCATGACTGGAGTTTTAAGTAAACACAGAAAATGACATACTAATAAAGCAGATGATAGATTTGGCACTCAAGAGGGCTTTTTTTTCTTTTTTTTCAGTTCCTTCTTCTTTCTCCCCTTCTTACTCTACTGGCAATCCTTTCCTCTATGGCATATAGGAATCACACTAAGGAAAGATAAAATGCCCTGCCAAGGACTGTCCAATGACATGGGCAGGCTTCCACCTGGCTCCTCACTAATCCCTTAGCCTAAAACATTAATTAGTTACAATCACTATCATGGAAAACCATCTTGAAGTCCAGCCTAAAATCCAGCCATTTCATTATTTAGGGAGTTGTTGGGGGTTTTTTTCTGCACCATTCTCCACACCCCAAGTCCCAGCCACCTCCATATTAATAAGGAATGCAACTCTGCAATATCACTGAAGACAAAATGCCAATCCAATTTTAGCTCCCGGGGCTCTGCAGTGATGGTTTGTGACAAGGTAATCCAGGCATGGTATGATTTCAGGACCTTACCTCTGAGCTGGCAGCCCTGGGTACCATTAGCTCCACTGCTCCAAGCATCCCCAGATAGAAGGACACAAGCATCCCTTGGATCCTCCCAGCCATACACTACTCATGCCTTCCCTTGCCTTCACCCTTCCTGGCACTGCCAGTATCCTCTCCTTGTTCTGTTTGCAAATGTGTATTTAGCTCGTGCCCGAGTTTGAACCCTGCCCTGAGAGTTTACCATTCCTCAGGACTTCTCTCACCACAAGAGCACCTCAAGTGCTTCTGTTGCTTCAGAGATTGCTCCCCTCAGCAGTCTCAGCCTGACCCTTTCGTCCTTCCTTTTGTAAAAGTGCCTGTGACTGAACTCAGGTAAAAATAATTTTGATTTTAAAAGGCAGGAGAGATGAAAATCAGCTCTTTGTACTCACTCATTTGTTTTTCAGCCCATTATTGGATTTTGATGATAATCTGTTTGCTTCTCTTTACATCAAGAGATTACCTTTTCCTTTTCAGGTCATGGTAATGAAAATGTTTTTCTTTTAACCATGTGAAAAACACTACAAAAATTTGAAATAGGGACTGAGCTTTGAACCCTGTTTAATTTAAAAACATTTTAAAACAGACACAAATTCTTCAGTTTAAACAGTACCAAGACATGGAACAATATCTGAACATGTACACATATACACACCAAAAAACAAATTTCAGCCATACAGAATAAGGTGCACTCCAAAATGCCACTTAAACCACTGATTTCACCTAAATCTAGAGCACATCACATATCACCACCACCCACATATACCCTGATGAAGTGGTTGTGGGTGCCAGCAGGAACCCCTTGATTTACTTTGAAGGATCTTAACTCAGGCCTCAGTGTTATTCTCACAAATATCCTCATTTGCTGGCTCTGGCCAGCAGGTGAGCATGAAATGGAGAGATCTGGATATCAAATGACAGATTAAAAAAAACACCTATTCAGAATACACAAAAAAAATCAGGATTTATTTTGTTTAAACCTGCAAAATGTATATTCACCTACAGTTAGTCTCCTGTAACTCCTGGCTTCCCGTGAAAGAATGATTTCCATCTGCTGTAACAATGTCTGAGATCAAAGACTGGCTTGATTACGTCCTTTCAGCATGAGGACATTGTCACACACATAAGGAAAAAAGAGTCAAAAAGTCAAATTTCCATTTTAAGCTCAAAGTAACTGTCAAACCACTAAATACAGAAAGGCAGCCTTTACATCAGTCACATCCCCTGAAGCTGTCCAGAGCCAATGAGAGGAGTGGGTGGATGAAATTCAGCCAAGCACTCCCACAGATAGCAGAGAGCAAGGGAGGCAGGACTCTTGTTTCCCTACTTGACCACCTCAAACTTACTTGAAGGCATGGGATAGCACTTTTATTGACTGTCCCAAAAGAGAAACCATTCCACCCTTGACAGAAGGAATGAATTCCTATTCATTTTATTGTTTGCCATGACAGTTTTCAATCGAGGACTGTGTCATGGTTTAAACCCAGACAGCAACAGAATCTCAAACTGCTGCTTTCTCACTCCCCTCCAGTTGGGAGAATTTGAAGGGTAAAAAGGGAAAAAACCCTCATGGGTTGAGATAAAAGACAGCTTAACAACTAAGCAATATCCACACACACAAGCAAAGCAGAACAAGGAATTAATTCACCACTTCCCACTGGTGGCAGGTGTTCAGCCATCCCCAGGACAGCAGGGCCCCATAACACACAACGGTGACCAGGGAAGACAAATGTCATCACTCTGAACATCCCCCCACCAACACTGCTGCTTCTTCTCCTTACTTTATGTGCTGAGCATGGTGCCATATGGTCTGGAATATATCCCTTAGGTCAGTTGGGATCAGCTGTTCCAGCTGTGTCCCCTTCCCAACTCCTTGTGCACCCCCAGCCCACTCACTGGTGAGGTTGGACAAGAGTCAGAAAAGGCCTTGACTCTGTGCAAGCCCTGCTCAGCAATAACCAAAACATGCCTGAGTTATCAACACTGTTCTGGTCACAAATCCAAACAGCCCCAAACCTGCTACTCTGAAGAAAAAAACCTCTATCCCAACCCAAACCAGGACATTCTGTTTCTGCTTAAAAAGGAATTAAGGGCATGCATTAAGCTTACTTGTAAAACAGTTAACTGCCAAGAATGATGGCAATGAACTTGACTACAGAGGAAAGAAGAAGAAAACAGAGATGAACATTTTAAACTCTGTAATTGCAAGAAGAAGAACTTCTCATGTTTAACTGCGGATACTAGACTTGAAGTAGCAGTAGAACATCCTCATGAAGTTGAAAAAACAACCAGACCTCCTCCAACCACATGGTAAAGCACAGTGATTATATCATAGATGGCAGAAGACCAAGAAGTTGTACCTCACCAACAACACTTACACAGATACTTAAACAGGTTAACTTCTCATTCTACCTCTCCCATTAATTGCATTACTTCCCATCTTTCAAAGTACCAGTTTAAGGAATGTATCCAACAGATCCTGACATTTTCTTCATTACTTGCTTCTTGAATATGCTTGCCAAAAATCAATTATCAATAAAAGTCAAGAAGATGCAAAAAGTCAAGAAGGTGCAAATACAGGAATATTTTGCTAACGAGGTTCATTCTCCACTTGTTTTTGTTGATGCAGAACCAGCCCTTATTTCCAGGAATCTCTTGCATCATGACATTGAACTGGTTACAGGCATGTAGTACTGAAAATAAGCTGATCAATTTTTCTTAAATGATTTGCAGAGCCATCTAGAAGAATGCACACATTCAAAGTGCACGTTCCCGAGATCTATTAGAATGCTAAACCCACATCTTCAGCAGCTCTGCATCTGTTTTTCCTCATCTTGCAGCATGTCACTTTTTTGCTGTTAGAAGATCAATACTAGAATTATTAGATCAACATCGTATTTCCTATATAATTTCTCTTTGTACTATTTCAACAGACGAAGTGTTAGGCTGCTAAATGGCAGACTACTCAACTACAGATATCTTGCCTCAGCCAACCTGTAGGACTGGCCATTAAGGCAGTATTTTCCTCAAATTTATATCAAAAATCACCCCCCACCATGGGATTGTTCTTGCAGACTGCAGTGCCCATGACACACATGATGTCCTCCCCTAGTCTTCCCAAGAAGAGATGAAGCACCACAAAGCCTGCAGAGCAATGCATGTNCCTTTCAGCATGAGGACATTGTCACACACATAAGGAAAAAAGAGTCAAAAAGTCAAATTTCCATTTTAAGCTCAAAGTAACTGTCAAACCACTAAATACAGAAAGGCAGCCTTTACATCAGTCACATCCCCTGAAGCTGTCCAGAGCCAATGAGAGGAGTGGGTGGATGAAATTCAGCCAAGCACTCCCACAGATAGCAGAGAGCAAGGGAGGCAGGACTCTTGTTTCCCTACTTGACCACCTCAAACTTACTTGAAGGCATGGGATAGCACTTTTATTGACTGTCCCAAAAGAGAAACCATTCCACCCTTGACAGAAGGAATGAATTCCTATTCATTTTATTGTTTGCCATGACAGTTTTCAATCGAGGACTGTGTCATGGTTTAAACCCAGACAGCAACAGAATCTCAAACTGCTGCTTTCTCACTCCCCTCCAGTTGGGAGAATTTGAAGGGTAAAAAGGGAAAAAACCCTCATGGGTTGAGATAAAAGACAGCTTCACAACTAAGCAATATCCACACACACAAGCAAAGCAGAACAAGGAATTAATTCACCACTTCCCACTGGTGGCAGGTGTTCAGCCATCCCCAGGACAGCAGGGCCCCATAACACACAACGGTGACCAGGGAAGACAAATGTCATCACTCTGAACATCCCCCCACCAACACTGCTGCTTCTTCTCCTTACTTTATGTGCTGAGCATGGTGCCATATGGTCTGGAATATATCCCTTAGGTCAGTTGGGATCAGCTGTTCCAGCTGTGTCCCCTTCCCAACTCCTTGTGCACCCCCAGCCCACTCACTGGTGAGGTTGGACAAGAGTCAGAAAAGGCCTTGACTCTGTGCAAGCCCTGCTCAGCAATAACCAAAACATGCCTGAGTTATCAACACTGTTCTGGTCACAAATCCAAACAGCCCCAAACCTGCTACTCTGAAGAAAAAAACCTCTATCCCAACCCAAACCAGGACATTCTGTTTCTGCTTAAAAAGGAATTAAGGGCATGCATTAAGCTTACTTGTAAAACAGTTAACTGCCAAGAATGATGGCAATGAACTTGACTACAGAGGAAAGAAGAAGAAAACAGAGATGAACATTTTAAACTCTGTAATTGCAAGAAGAAGAACTTCTCATGTTTAACTGCGGATACTAGACTTGAAGTAGCAGTAGAACATCCTCATGAAGTTGAAAAAACAACCAGACCTCCTCCAACCACATGGTAAAGCACAGTGATTATATCATAGATGGCAGAAGACCAAGAAGTTGTACCTCACCAACAACACTTACACAGATACTTAAACAGGTTAACTTCTCATTCTACCTCTCCCATTAATTGCATTACTTCCCATCTTTCAAAGTACCAGTTTAAGGAATGTATCCAACAGATCCTGACATTTTCTTCATTACTTGCTTCTTGAATATGCTTGCCAAAAATCAATTATCAATAAAAGTCAAGAAGATGCAAAAAGTCAAGAAGGTGCAAATACAGGAATATTTTGCTAACGAGGTTCATTCTCCACTTGTTTTTGTTGATGCAGAACCAGCCCTTATTTCCAGGAATCTCTTGCATCATGACATTGAACTGGTTACAGGCATGTAGTACTGAAAATAAGCTGATCAATTTTTCTTAAATGATTTGCAGAGCCATCTAGAAGAATGCACACATTCAAAGTGCACGTTCCCGAGATCTATTAGAATGCTAAACCCACATCTTCAGCAGCTCTGCATCTGTTTTTCCTCATCTTGCAGCATGTCACTTTTTTGCTGTTAGAAGATCAATACTAGAATTATTAGATCAACATCGTATTTCCTATATAATTTCTCTTTGTACTATTTCAACAGACGAAGTGTTAGGCTGCTAAATGGCAGACTACTCAACTACAGATATCTTGCCTCAGCCAACCTGTAGGACTGGCCATTAAGGCAGTATTTTCCTCAAATTTATATCAAAAATCACCCCCCACCATGGGATTGTTCTTGCAGACTGCAGTGCCCATGACACACATGATGTCCTCCCCTAGTCTTCCCAAGAAGAGATGAAGCACCACAAAGCCTGCAGAGCAATGCATGTAAGAGAAATAACACAAGGAAGGACAGATGGAGTGACACAGGTTCTTGCATACACAGAGCACCAGCCTGTTCTGTACCCCAAATTAGGCAAGGGGGGAAGTTAAATACACCACCTCCCTTTCCACAACCTCCTCTTGCTTTCTCAGTAAGTTTTCTTGAAAATTTTCTTTTACAGACCTTAAACAAAATACACACCTTTCCCCATGCCCCCCAAATAAAATCATCCATTCACTTTAGTGAGGCCTAAAAAGATGTGGCTAAAGGGAAGCAGGAGTGCAAAGAGGAGAAGCAGATAACAAGTTATGTTTCCTTTGACATGGCACTTGCTGCATTTAAGATCATCTTTAGAAAGACAGATCAAAGAGCAAGAATAAATCTGCAAAACCCCTTGACTTTACCCTCCAATCTCACATGAATTTTGAACTATCACAATGTTTTTGAAGTCTTATGCAAATTCCCATTTCTACTGCAATAGAAGCAAAAACAATAAAAGGGAGAAAAGGAAACTGGTATCTTCCAGAAAACATTACTTTCAATATTCTGAGTAAAATTTTATCCAGCTGCTGAACACAGCACTACATCCTCTGCATCAATGAACTCCAATTTAACTTTTATTCCATGTCTAACCAATGAAGCAGGCCAAGATTACAGCATCTTTGGGTCTTAATGCATGCAGAGAGCTGTAATACCCACAACCATCTGAGAAATGAAGAGTGGAAACAGACTCCCACTAAAGCTGTCACTGAAGCACGATATATTAGGTGTTATCATGAAGGGAGGGTACATCAAGAGAGAGTTTCATTTATATGACATGATAAACTTCCATCCTAGTGAATTAATATGGTGTTAAAAAATGTGTTATAGAGCTCCTGCATCTGAACGTTTCCACATGAAATTCATTTGCAAAACCACCTGAACAGAATTTGACTGTTCAATATGCTGCATATTGACATTTCAGTTGTGGCAATGAACAATTCATCTGTACCTAAGAAAAGACAAATGACAAAATATTCTGGCAAAGGAAGTTGCATGCTTGGCAAAAGAAAAGTATGAAGCTTGCACTTATTAAAAGGAACCAGTTTTTATTTCTATTCCTTACATTTCATCTGCTCCAATTTTGCATTTCAGAGAGGAAAAAAAAAAAGGAAACCAAGTATTTTCTTTTTACCTACTACCCACAGTACAGTAAGTTAAATGAAAGTTTGTTAACATTAAAATTTCCCTTAATTAAATATTAGGCTCACAGATGCTGATACAAAATGTATCTTCAAATTAACCATATTGTGGTACACTGGGATGGAGTTAACTTCCTTCCCAGCAGCCCAGATGGTGCTGGGTTAAACAGCGTTGGTAACTCACCAGTGCTTTGGCAACTGCTGAGCAGTGCTTGCAGAGCATCAAGGCTGCCTTTTTTTCCCCAGTTTGTCCTCTCAGTGAGTGGGGTGGGCAAGAGGCTGGGAAGGAATGCAGCTGGGACAGCTGACCCCAACGCTCAAAGGAGTAACCCTGACCACAGAACACCAAACTCTGTGATTAAACTGGAAAGAGCTGCCCCAGGTATCCAACACTTATCAGTCTGATGGTGAGAGGTAGTGAGTGATTTCCTTTGCATCCCATGTTTATTTCTCTCCTCCTAATCAGAATTCAGTAAATCAGCATTCCTTTTCAATTTTATTTTTTGGTTTAGTTCTTGTGGCAGTGTACAAGAGACCATGGAACTGAATAGGGCCATGGAATGGAAGAAACTCAAAGGGCAGCCAAACAGGAGCACCTCTCAACAACTCCTAGAACCATGCCCAGGGAAGTCAGGGAACATACATCTTAGGAAACAAAATCTGTAATTTCAATTAGAGGAGCCAGCAGCTCATCTGCAGACAGAGTGAGTAGGGCTGCTGCAGATCAGCAGCCACAGCACCAGCTCTGTTGGACACCAGCTCTGCTGGACACACATCATGCTAAACACAGTGAGAATTTGCCTCCAGATAAGGCTAGCAAAGAACTGTTTCAATCAGAACCTGAGTCAAACAACTTCCAGCTATTTCTAGTCCTCATGAAGCTGAAGCTTCCTAAATGGATGAGACTGAAAATTCAGTTTCCTTCCCAGCTCTGCCTCTGATTTGACCTAAACTGAAATCCATCGGACCATGACCAAATAGCAGAGCGAGTGTGCACTGCCACAGCCTCGCTGCTGGGCTCCACCTCCAGCACTGCACCACACCTCCTCACGCAGGTGTGAAACTGCCTGGGCAGGCTTTAGGTCTCTGCTTGGCCACTACCAGCTATCAGATCCCCAGAACACTGTATAATTCCCACTGATTTCATCTTTAAAGCCAGAAATCGCAGATTAACACATGCTGCACTCCAAACCCCACAACATCAGGTTTTTTTCTTTACTGACAGGCAATTTAAAACATAAACAAAGACATAAAAATTGCTTTTACTACAACAGAAAAATGTTAGTAAACAATTGTTACCTCATAACAACATATCATTATGTAATGTACTGATTTTGGGAAGCTAATACTTTTAAATACACGAATAAATAGGTGTAAGAAAAGAACAGCTGAGTCCAGGTCTTCCATGTCTGCTTGTCATCTGCCTTCAATTCACCTTGTTTATTTCATTTCTGTCTTGAAGAAATTACTTTCTACTTTATACAGTGCCATAATCTTGCACAGAGATTCCAGGACCCAACAAAAAAATGAACGCATTATTAATAATAAAATGATAACTTAGAGTCAGAACAAGTCTTCAACTGAGTCAGTTTTTTAAACCTCTTCTGTACAGGTTTAAAGCCTTCTATTTATTTATATACAGCACAGGTATATACATATTTACAAACCCATACATGTGTCTATATAAATACTGGTGTATATATACACCCCACACACATTTAACATACAATCTACACTTTTATAAATATTGCATATTAGAACTTATAAAATTTACCTATATATACATATGCTTCATATATATTTTATCATATATAATGGTGACTGGTCACCTGCTTCCTCCAGACTGTTAAATCCATTTCTCTGTAGACAAGCAATCCTTTTTCCAAAGGAAAAAAACACTGAGGGTGCCAAAAGCAGAAAGTGACAGAAAAGTCCAGGAGTTGAGAAGACAACCAGCCACACTTGCCAGCAGGAAGGAGGGCAGAAGCAGCAGGAGCAGAGGCCCAGAGCAGAGAGGAGGCTTGTGTGGGTACCAGACCTGGAGCTGGGAGCCTCAGCTCACACACTCCCTGAGGAGGACGACACGAGTGACTGGGAAGCCCATAGAGAATATTCCAAACAGAGCAGCAGGAAAGAGTCCAAAATGGACTGTTCCAGAACAGAACTTTTACCTTAACAACTTTCCCACCAGCCTCACTACCTCCCTTTTCAACTTGCTGCTTTATAAGCCAAAGAGGAGGCACTAAAATTGTGCATTATTGGTGGTGCTGCATAAGCGTATAACTCAGTAGACTTTATGACTGCAAGTCATTTGTATTGATTTATTTACTTCATTAGTGAGGGGAAGATGTAATTCTGCATTGATGGCGAATCAAATTCAGCAAATAGCAGATTAGGCATTTTAGAATCACATTTTCGGAGTTTTATAATGGTGCATCCAAAATTAAACACTGAGAGTATAAACAATCTAAATCTAAAGTTAGAAACTTAAATCACTGACCTGATCTGTAGACAAATGAGTTATGCAGCTGCTTTACAAATGCTCACCTTACCTCCCCCTACCTGATGAAGTTTTACAAGATGTGTTAATGTAACTGTGAAAACTCTTTAACTGCATAAACAACACTGCAAGCTTTTACTCCTGGGCTTTGAAGGCTCTGTGTTGATTGAGACCAACAGTTTCCCATAAACACAGCTGGATACTCAGGGAACTCCCTTCCTACCAGCCATTGTACACAATGCAGTAAAAACATTCTGCCTTTGAATCCCAAATCATTATGGCATTTTCCTTTGATGCAGGCTCTCCAGCAGCACTCTGGGATAATTATCATTAAAGCAATAATTTAGCGAGCATGAAATATAATCTTTATGTGGGAAATTAACCTTCCCAGACTAGGAGATGCAAATATTTAATTCCAAGGAGCAAAAATTAATACAAGTTGGAAAAAGATGCGAGTCTATGAATAAAAATACCACCTTTCTGTTGGGCATCTCAAAGTAGAACAAAATGATAAATAAACATTATTTTCTTGATTAAACTGTGAGAAAGGTGAGTGCAAATTGCTCAAGGCCACAGAGGTGTAACCAAGGTGCAAGGCTTGAGAGGTACAACCACTGAGGTTCTTCAGTCCCCCTCCAGTACCCTGCACCACACTTTATCATGCAAATCATCACAGAAGCAACAACATAGAAATCCCCTGTCCTGTTGGCCTCCCCAGCATCACCTTTTCTCTGCTGGCTCTCTACAGCCCCCCTCCCCCTACCTTCCCCTTTTGGATAACTCAGCCACCTGGCAAGGCCTGCCAGGAGCAACCCAGGCAGCCCCATGCCCAGGGCAGACAGCAGTGCCAGGACATCCCCATGGCTGCAGCCTGCTCAAAGATAACCAGGCAGCAGCCCTGCTGCAAAGATAACCTCCAACAGCACGGGGGGAAGAGGATCTCCTCAGAGACTGAACTTCTCAGCAGGGCTGAGTCAGCTCCATCACTGCCTCATGAAGACCCAGGAATGGACATAATGAAACATGATGTCAGCACTCAGAGAAAATAATCTGCCATACCAACCTAATGCAGCCTGAATCTTTAATGGGGTATTGATTTCGCTAATGTTCCTCCATGCTGCCATCTGGAAGCAAAATACTTCTTCGTTATATAGTAAACTACACTCAGGGTCATGCAGTACAACAGTCAATATCATTATGAAGGTTCTGTTTTGTTGCTGGTTTTTTTTTTGAATTTTGTTGTTGCCTTGATTATTTTTTTCTTTTTAAGAAGCAAAGATGTTTAAAATCCTGCATTCAAAGGCAGTCACTAACATTATTGGCACTAAGAGGAAAGCTGATCATGTCTAATTCCAGTCATTTTGTCTTACATCACCTAAGGAAAAGACACCTCCACGTGGCAGGCATGTCCTAAGAAAGGGGACAAGGAAGGCTGGCAGATCTGCAGGAATTACAGAACAAGGTGCTGCAACACAAAATCAACATTTTTGTTATTGAAATCAGCACTTTTGTTCTTTTTCTCCATCTCTTCTCACTACGCAAGTTAAATACTAATTTTTCCATCAAATGGCTTACATTTTAAGACTGCCCAATATAAGTGTGGCAAACATTGACCATTTCCCACTGATCTGGGGGAAGTGTGTTATTTCTGTTACCACACTGCAGACACGGGAGGCTCAGAACTAATTGCAGAGATCCAGGAAATTCTAGTGGCAAAAGGTTTTGCTACTAAACTCCTTCACCAAAACCCAAACCCTTTTCTTCCCAACCCCCTGTAGGACAAGGACAAACTTTAGTTCCATTCCTTTCCCTCCCTCAAATCACAGCCAGTTCTCAGCCATCTTGTTTCATCATCATTAAACAGAACTATGTTTCTAAAAAGGAAAAGAGAGGGTGCAACCCTTCCAGGTGTCTAAAGAGCTATTTTTTGTCTAGGTCTTAAAGATAGCAGCATTTGTGGTTATTCATCTTTGCCTTTTATGCTGTAACTGCAGGCAGAGGAGCTCGTTATTCACCATGTTTTCTGCTTAATATCACACATTTCACTATGATGTGTTGGGTTTGGGGCTATTCCCTGCTTCCTCCCCCACATTTGATAAATGCTACCCATCTAATTGACCTTCTCAGCACAGAGAAGAGAACACAGCAGGTTTGGAGTTATAACAGTACACCTGCCTCTTTTTTTGGAATCCAGAGATGGCCCCCACTTAAAGTGGGGCAACTATTTCCTCATGTGCTGAGAAAAATCTTCATTTGGCAGGCAGCTGTGAGAACTTCTGTCAGTGAATAAATTATGAAATGTCTCTCGAAAAAGTGTTATAACTATAGTTAGAATATACAAGATGACTCAGTCCTCAAAACTGATACCCCCATCTGTCAGATTCAAAAAGCCATGAAACTCTATTTAGAAATCATACAACTTTACTTCAGCTTTCCTATCCTGCCAAATCTGTATCATTTCTAAAATTGTAACCTTCCTCGTTCCACAGCTCAGAACACTATTTTTGGATGGTGCCTCACTACAAATTAGGATTATTTTGATTTCTTTACTCTTTACCTGGCTGCAGGTAAAGTGCAAAAGTAAAAGCCGGGNAAGGTAATTATCAGTCATCAGTAGAGGAACCTCTGCCAGATTGCCAAAATGAAGGATGCAGTGGGTTAAACACATTTCACCTCTGAGGGAAGTTAATTATGTGAATGTTCTTCTACTAGTACTTCTATGTACTTAAAAAAATGGCATTCATAAGATGTCCTGTTTTCTTCAGAAATGCATGCAGAAAAATAATTTTGAAGAATAATGATCAGGTGCAGTCAAATTTTAATATGCAGTCACACATAGGACGTAGATTTTGTCTAACCACAGGGAAGTTCTGGGGGTTTTTTTGTTTGTGTTTAAGAATGGCAAATGCTCTTAAGCAAAGAAAGCCTTATGGACATCAAATCTTCACTGGTCCCAGGAGTTTCTGCTGTACCAAATATTAATATAGTACACTTCAGGAAACACTTCAAAAAATAGCTTTTTTGCTCTTTAAATGCTATCCAAATAGTGACATCACTGAACTGAAGATGCTGTAGAGAAGATGCATATGAAAACCATTTATGCTCCAAGCATAAGACCTACAATCTTATGTATGACAACCACAGATTTTCTGTGATGTTTAGAAAAGTGATTTTATTGAACCATTTTACTCATTTTTTTCCCTTAGAAAAAAAAGTTTAAAATCTCAAAAACATCCTAATATTTGCAAAGTACCATCTGTGCTTCCAGGATCCACAGTGACCTGAAAATGGTTTAGTGCTTTGATTTGGGCTGGGTTTTTTCACAGCTGTGCAGGAGATACCACCAGTGAGTCCTCAGATGCCCTCTACCTCTCCATTTCACTTAGGTCAGCCAGATTTGGTCCTCTGTATCACAATTCAAGTGTTTCAAAGAGTCCATTTCTTTTTCACTGAAGTGAGCACAGGAAAAGGAAAATAATTGGAATATTTTGTGCAAAGGACTGTCTGGGTCATCACAGAGTCAGAACATCTAGAGGAAAATGAAGCCGCTCATAAAACAAGAACCTTCATTCAAGAAGATTCTCTAAACAAATTCAATCCTTCAAGATTTATGAAGCTGAGTCACAGGGTTTCGATACTAAAGGAAGTTTAAGTCTAATTTAATTTAAAAAAAATCCATCTACTGCAGTATCAGTCTTCACTCCTGCTATTTAATTCCTCAGAGCTTCCATTGCTTCCAACCTTTTAAGCTTATGTTACATAGAAAAATAATGCAGCCCCTCCCCTCCTCTCCACTGATGCCTTAGGTTTTAACTTTTATGTTTTTCAAATCCTGTACTGCTAGTGGAACTCTCAAGTTTCCTGGAGCTTGTTAAGTGCTGTTCTCTCATGCTCACACAGACACAACAAAGCCTCTCCAGCTCGCTCTCCAAGGACACCCAGACTGTCCTAGGCCCAAGAACTGTAAACCTTCATCTTGGGGAGAGGGGGCAAGCTTGGGGAAATTCCATCCTTGCTGGGTTCTGGTTGGTGAATTGATGCTGATATCAAAGTGTGAAGAACTCATGAGCTGTCATTGTCCATGTTGGGATGCACTGAGGCAGGAGCCTCTGGAGCCCAGAGTGTATCTCTGAAGGCCTTTCCAATAAATCCCTCCTTTATTCCTTTATTCCTGTCTAGTCTCTGTTTCTAGGGAGCACTTTAAGGCATCACCCTGAACAGCAGTAATGCTACAGAAGCTAGCCAAGCAGGCAGGGAACTCAGCCTTTAAACCCCAGGGAAAGCATTTCCAGGGGCATGGACCCGAGTGCCATCATCCAGGCACTCTGGGGACAGTGTCCCTCCCCACCCTGGCTCCAAACAGGCACACAGGGCCCTGCTCCTGACAGCAGCACCCCTCAAACCAGTGCATCATGGCAACAGCCAAACTCTGAGCTCCATCAGACTGTGGTCACACACAGCCAGCACGTACAGGAGCTAAGCAGTGATAACGTAGCTCCTGCCATGCCATACTTAGATTTTTTTCCCCCAATTTTACATGCAACCAGATTAGTAATAATTAAAAAATAAAAAAAAAATCACTATTTCAAGGTGAAGCAAAAAGCAAAACCTGAAAACATTTCTAGTAGTTTCGTGGGACAACTGAAAAGGAGCAAGAGAGCTTGGATAGGCAGAAATGTTGGCAGTGTAATTCAATCAAGATGTACTTTGCAGCATGAGTAATGGGTTTCAGGGCACCTTGCAGCAGTAAAGGAGCCCACCAGTTTATGGAGAGGGAAAGGTCTCCCTCACATTCAACTCAACAACATAAAGAGCTTCACAGACCTTTGCCATGGGTAGAGTTCATAAAAGAAATTGAATTAGCCATGCTAACTCAATTAAACATACACAAAATTAGACTAGGAGAATTAGTGAAAAACCACTACAAAGCTGATTATACATAAAGCATTAGCTACTAAGAACATTAATGTCATGAATTACTATGGTGATTATTTTAAATCTGGACAATTAATATTTTATTCTGTAGGTCCCCGTTATTAGTACTACCTTTAAGTAAATGCTACCAGCATTTATATGGTACTTTAAAAGTTTTCTTTTTGAAGAGATATATTATTTTTAATTGCTTTCCTTTAAAGAAAAAAAAATTATGGTTATTAAGTTTGTTCAAAAACAGGATTTTAACTTGTTCATCTTGCACATACATACCCTACAAACACATACAGGTCAGTTTCCAATTTCTCTAAATTGTTAGGGACCACAAACACTAATTCCCACATGCCATATGAACAGGAACAGACTTTTACCCTGTGTTTGAGGGATGACAATATGCTTTTCAATGCTGTACTGGAAAACATTCTGCTCTAAAAAACATGATTTCATAGACCACCATTCCTAATCAGCTGCTGGCGATATTTGCATTATTTAAAGCTCCTTCTCACACTAAGTGTGTGTTAACTCAACACAGACTTCCTTTAACCATTATAAGGTTCAAAAAGACATGCAACTTTTCTTTAAGCTCACCAGTGAACTTCCATTACTCACTACCCATCCCCAAAAATAAGCTTCTCTGTTTCCCAGCCACTTCACTCCTTTGGCCAAGAGGGTGATGCACACTTTACACCCCCAGCCACTCTGCAGGTGATTTTGAGGCACCCAGAGTAACCCTGGCACAGTGGGCAACGTTGACCCATTTTGTATGAAGTAAAGGGCCTGTCTCTTCCTATATTTCCTGGTACCAGCCTGATTCTTCTGTTCTGCTCTGAAAACACCCAAAATAGAAATCATTTAAAGAGTCCAGCTCTTTAAATGGTTGCTAGGTCACATTCTCAATGAAAGAGCATGAAAGATTTCTAAAGAAGCTTTCCTGAAGTTTCCAAGCCCTGTGGCAACACACACATAAAGTATTTGCAACCTAACCAAAAAATTACTTATTTTGAAACTCCTATTGTAAAACTGCTGAAAAACCTGTCATTAATTATAACTTGGGTTTTGTTAGCAATGTTTTAGAGATATTATTTGTTAATGTAAGCTAAGCCAGTAGCCCACGGGTTCACATAGATTTATGAAGCTCTGCTTGTTATTTTATATCAGTTTCCAAAAATCAAAGCAGTTTTGATTTAATAAATACAGCCTTTGAGCAAAGCTCATGTGTATGTACCTTCCACAAGCAGACCAAGTTGCACAGCTAAACAGAACAAGCCAAGCACAATCTGCTTCCATGAAAAGCCTTCCCTGGTCCTACTCCTTCTCCTCCCCCTGCCTTCCATCATCAGTGGGATGCATGGAGCTGTGCTGACTGCCAAATCAGGGATCCAAAAAAGCTAGCCCATTACACAACTCGAAAAAACAAAACAAAACCCAAACCAAACAAATAACCCCAAACAAACAAACAAACCAACCAACCAACAAAGCCTTTAATTCCTTTTTTAGTCATCAATGATCCTGTCTACTCTTTGCTGAGTTGTCTATAGGGCAAATAAGCTTGATCTAGAACCCTACCTGCTTTACCTACAGCAAAGTAGGGCTCTCACCTGCTTCTTTCAAGGCAGCAGCTCTAAAAGTAGCCCTAGATATATAAGGGATGAAGAGAGGATTGGTAGTCACTACTGTAAACAACAAAGTCTACAGAACAGCAGGGCAATTCACAGGTCATACATACACTTGTCTGATGTTGTCAGTGAGGTATGAAAGGCTGTACAAGCCAGGCAAGAGCCCAGTTTTACTCTCCAACAGCCAGCAACAGCAGAGCCCCAGGGAATCTGCTCATAAAGAGGCAAAGCATGCACCACCATGTCCTCAGAACACACTCTAGCTGGTGAGGCTGGGGCTTTGAGCCAGAAATACCCTTTTCCTGTTTAACAGCCTTCAGTAGATGTTCCTGAAACCTATTCTGTCCCTTTGTGAAGCAATGCAGAGGGCCATGTGACAGCTGCACTGTGCAGAAAGGCATTTCTTTGCTGTGCTTTGAATGTGCAGCTCACCAGTTACACAGGATGCTGCCAGCTCTTCTGCTGGAGAGCACGGGGAACACTAATTCCCCTGACAGTCACAGACATCCATCCTATCTCTGTCACTGTAGCTCCTTTCCAGCCTGAAGAATTGTAGAATAGTTCACCATTCCACTTTCAGAAATCATTCTTTGCTTTAGTCTCCCTTGTTGCTCTCGTCCATACCTCCTCCAGTTAGACTGTGACATTTTAGCCATGTCCATACCTCTTGATTTCAGATTTGGGTGGGGTTTTTGACCACTACTGAGAGGCTGTTTTCATAAGACTGTCTTTCTGCAATCTTAAGGCATTACTTCTGAAGGCAAACTGGCAGTTCCAATCAATACACTGATTTTCCCGTGACCTTCTGTTGCCCAGTTGCTCAACCTCTCAAAGGTCTGTCTGCAATTTCTCAGTTAGGTCCCAGTCTGACTACCCTGAATACTGAAGTATCAGCAGCAGCTCTTTCACTTCACTGTTCCCTGTCTTTTCCAAGTTACCCATCAATATATCGAGCTGCACGGGCTCCAGCAGAGACCTCTGCAGTCGCTTATTGGGAGCTTGATTTCCACCATGAGATCTGCCCATTTTACTGATACCTGCATTCTGTAATTCTTCATTCATTATTAATTCATTTGAAGATTTACCTTGCTGGCCCACTGTAGTTTTGGGGTTTTTTTAAATTTTGTTTTTTAATGAAGCGTGGTTGGTGATATTATCAAATACCTACAGAAAATCCCAGTATATCACCTTGCCCAACCATCATCTTTATTCACATGTTCACCATGTGCTTCAAAGAACTCCAATAAACACACAGGGCAGACCTTGTTGCTGCAAAACCCACACTGACTATCCTGCTATCTATCATGTTCACCTGAAGGTGAATTCTATTATTAAAAGTAAACTCAATTAATCTTCCAGATAAGGACAACAGGGATTTTGGGCTTCCCTGGAAACTCTGTCTCCCCCTTAACCCTTCACCCTCCTTTCAGTCTTCTAAAAGTGCAAAATCATATTAAGTGAATCATCTTAAAGTGAGCAGTTACATATCACAAGAGATTTTTCTGTCCTTCAAGGCACACCACACTACAGTGATGACATGTCATAATCTATTTTAGTTATGTTATTCCTCCAGTCATCTTTTCTACAGGCACGAGGCAAATCCTTTGGTGCCTCCCTCACAGGGGAGGTTTCAGGGCATTTAAAACTCCCACATTCTCCATTGGGATGGCAAATGTGATAAAACTATTTTATTTTACAATTGCAACTTACTTCTCTGAATATTTTTGAAAAAAGAACAGATATGCACATCACAGAACAGGGTCTATTGGATAAACACTTTTCCTTGAAGTCTTTAAACCACCAGAGATTTGACCCTTAACTATGCCTTTCAGCATTTGTTTAAAAAAAAACCAAAACAACCAGCCAAAAACAAACACCACAAATGAAACCAATCCCCACAGCAAATATCATCCTTTTCTGCTCACTCAGAGTTGCTTTCAACTTCTGGAAGGAAGTCTGCTCACTTTTGTTGCCCCTGCAAAGATGCTGAATTTATGCACACTGTAGCTACTACCACAGGGCAGCTTTACTGTGACATTTTGAAATTGCTCTGCATGCTCAGGAACCAGATACTGCCTCTCCCCATATAAACCCCCTCACTAGTTTGTCTCTGCAGCTGCCACTGACTGTGTTTAAAAGCTTATTTACAGCATCCCATCCCAATATGACACAGCTATTGCACCCCATCCCTTTACAGTCTCTCCCATCTTCCTCAACAGCACCGATGGCAATAACACAATCCTATTACCATGTTTTTTCTTTTCTATGCCTAAACCCACTGGGATTTTTCTGTTACTTATAGCAGGCCACTGATCTGACTTGACTTTAAGCTTTAAAATACAGCACAGTGTCTCTGCCAGCTCAGCCTACTCCAGCTCTCTCTGTACTTTGACACTGCATTATCCCAGCATTTGTCACCATCCTGCCACATTTAAGATGCATATTATGTCAATATCCTCTTTTAAAGACAAGCATTTAGTACTTTAGTTTCTGGGATTAATGCAGAAATACATACAAAATGTCTTGATTTTGTTTTCCTCAGTGCATGTTTAAGTAGCACTTCATTGAGTGCCACTCCTTCCTTCTGTTTCCTACCTAGTAATGATAAGGGACAAAAGAGGACCTACAAAGAGCAGGGCTGAGGTGTTAATGCCCAAGTTTTGTTTCCAGAATCTGTGTATTCACTGCATCATGGATACAGGCAAGATATCTTGACCACTGAGTCCTCCCAGGAACCTGTCCAAACACCTTGTCATGCCCACCATCACTCCCATGCCCAACAAGAAGGTCACCAGGCATCCTTAATCCAGTAACACAAACTGGCTTTAATATATTCCCCTTAATTTAATATTTCCTCCTACTTCAAAAAGCCTGGGAATACATTTTCAGTGCAGTGGTTACAAGGAGAAGGACTCCTGATCACACTCAACTGCCTCACCACCAAGTTATCACCCTCCTCCTGCTACTAGGGCTGCTGCTTTAGAGACAGACTGGCATCACTCAGCCCTGACACATTCCTAAATAAGCTTCTCTGCCTCCTTTCCCCTGCTCTCAGCACTACTGACCTAAAAGCAAACCTCCCCAGCACCAGCAGTGCCAGTGAGCCCCTCCACTCCCCAGATTTCCTTCACATCAGCTGCCCTTGCCTTGGGAGAGCTTTAGCTCCAAGAGCCCTGAGCTGTTCTGAGAAGCAAAGATAAACCATGTTTTGGGAAGTCAGAACAGGAAACTGAGAAGCACAAACATGAAAGAGATCAAATATCCCTCGTTTTGCCTGGCAGCAGATACTCCTAAATCCCCAATGACACCCTACACTGAACCGTTCATAAAAATTACAGTGGCATTCCATCATTGTGAGCAACATAAAACCACCCTGAAAGTACACAGCAACACATCTTCCACACATCATTCTCAGTAGCAATGGACAGACAAGGTCAAGGTGCTGTGAGAGAAGCCACAACTCTCCACTGGCATCAGAATTTGGAGGAGTAGGGGTGGGAGTGGACTTCACTGCTACTGCACTTCTTTCTCCACAACTCCGGGGCTGCAACGGTGCCACCATGAAAGAAAGACGTCAGCTCTAAGTAAGTAATTTTGGGGTGCAGGAGGGAAGCCCAGGTATTAAGACTAGAAAGTTAGTGTAAAAATGTTAGTTCTTACTGACATTAACAAAGAGATAAATTATTCATGCTGCTGAGTGCAGAGAGAGCTGCTGACACAGGTGGTTGCCTGGATGAGAACCTTTCCAGTCTCCACAGCCACACCAAACCTCTGCTTTTAGATACAGGCATGAGGTCTTACCCTTGGATAGATGTTACATGAAGCGGTTACTTATCTACTTTATATCTAAATTGCTTAAAGTAATTTTTTTTTAACTCCAAGACTCTTGTGGGCTTATCTGACAAAACCAGCAGATTGCCAGTTGTTAGAGAGTTCTTTATTTCATCTCAAATACTCAGTGACTTCCCTCCAGGTACCAGCAGATACGTGCACACTGAAGGAGAAGTTTCCTTATTGATTTATCCCAGACCTCTGATCCAATAAGCCATTTATGACTGCCAAAAGGACAGCGCCAAATAAATGTAACATGATGTGTTAAACAAAAAGGCTATAAAAGGACTGATCTCCATTTTCCAAGGGGCTTCTGCTCAACCTAAGAAATGTGGAAGCACAAGCTGCACCTGTGTAACAGCCACGCTACAGCTGCACCTATTGCTCCTCCACTCAGGAAGAAGGTGCAGGCACAGCACCAGAAATCAATTATTTTTTCCAAAAACCAAATGGGTTAAAGTGTCTTGGTAACATGCTTC